>JAXFYN010000220.1:0-253490 GCA_036172215.1 Camellia granthamiana | reverse complement strand
ATCACGGCACCATCCTCCTAGGGGCGGGTTGGGGTCGTGACAGAATGGTATCAGAGCACAAGTTTCCTAGTATATGTAATTCACACACTTTGAGTCCTAAAGAGCGTAGGGTTCCCTTTAGAAAGATGCTAGGATTGCATCATTGTGCTTGCTATTGGAACAAGGTGTGCTTTGTCTTGACATGTCTACTTGCTACTTGCCTATGTGGTTAATTATTTGCTTGCTTAAAAGTCACATTTTGCCTACTCTAGCATCATGAGGAGAGGTAGACCTCCACTGGGCCGAGATCAGTCCGAAGACCGAATGGACAGATTGGAAAGATTAGTCGAGGTTTGGCCCGCGAATTGAGGCAAACAAGACAGCAGTTTGCTAGTGCCACTTCGACTCAGGCCGAACAGACAAACGGCCGAAATGTAGTTCCGCCTCCACCTCCTCCAGTGCCGCAAATTCCTCCACAGCCAGCCTTATATGGGGATGGCACCATAGCCTTAATCAGGGAGTTCAAGAAAATGAAGCCCCCGAGGTTCTCTGGGGGGATAGAGCCGATGAAGGCCGAAGCATGGGTTTTGGAAATGGAGAAGTTGTTCGAGATTTTCCCCAGCACTGACACTCAGAAGGTAACATTGGCAACGTTCACACTAGATGACGACGCTCGCAGATGGTGGGTGATGGTTCGAGGAAGCAATCCGGACGTAACCTGGACCAGATTTTTGGAGTTGTTCTACAACAAGCATTTTCCCCTTAGTGTTCGAAAACCGCAAGGCTACCGAATTCCAGACCTTGACGCAGGGTAACCGGACAGTGGCAGAATATGATCGCACTTTTACTGAATTGGCAAGGTTCGTACCTCACAGGGCCAATGATGAATACATGAAGGCTAGAAAGTTCGAGAGTGGGCTTCGCGGACCCATTCAAGACCGAGTTAACTTGCACGATCTGCCGACCTACGCCCAAGTGTTGGACAAAGCCATTCTGGCCGAAGCTAATTTGAACCGATACCAGAGCTCGGGAGAGAACCAGCGGAAGAGACAGAACTATGACAGTCGCCGAGCACCGATGGGCACCAAAAAGAAAACGAACAGGGACAGTACTGGTTACCGGAGACAGGAAGGTAGTGCTAAGCCGATGTGTTCTGATTGTAGGAAACAACACTTCGGGATTTGTCGTCGGGTGTCAGGAGCTTGCTATGAGTGTGGAGAGATGGGTCATTATGTGAAAGATTGCCCTAAGACAAAGACTGACAACAGTAAAAAGGGTGAAAGCACCTCAGGTACCGTTCAGAAAGGCAATGTGGGGAAGGGACAGATGAGGCAAGGTAGAGTGTTTGCGCTAGTACCAGGAGACACTCAGAATGCTGAGGCAGTGGTGTCAGGTATACTCTCTATTTGCTCTCAAGATGCTTATGTATTGATTGATTCGGGTTCTACGCATTCGTTTGTATCTACCATATTTGCCGAGAAGATTAATAAGAAACTAGAACCTCTTGGTATACACTATCTGTGTCTACCCCATCTGGGAAACCTATGACTGTTGCATCCATCTATAGAGCATGTGGTGTTATAATTGAGAGTGTGGACCTGTTAGTTGACTTAATGCCATTAGACATAGCTTATTTTGATGTTATACTGGGAATGGATTGGTTAGTGGCGAACTGCGCATCTATTAATTGTGTTTTGAAGAGTGTCACACTGAAACCCCCAAACCTAGCCGAGGTTACTTTTCAGGGTAAAGGGGTAGTACCGCCACCTTACTTGATCTCATCCATGAAGGCCTTTAAGTTGATCCAAAAAGGGTGTAAGGGTTATCTGTGTAGTATACTGAGTAATCAGGAGGGGAGTATTAATTTAGCCGACATTCCAGTCGTTAGTGAATTTCCCGACGTCTTTCCAGACGAACTGCCTGGCCACCTAGTTGATAGAGGAATAGAGTTTACTGTTGATGTCATCTCGGGAACACAGCCGATCTCCAAAACACCGTATTAGAATGGCCCCAGCTGAACTTAGGGAATTGAAACTGCAATTATAGGACTTGTTGGATAAGGGATTTATTAGGCCGATCACTTCACCATGGGGAGCACCCGTTTTATTTGTTAAGAAGAAGGATAGTACACTTCGTCTTTGTGTTGATTACAGAGAGCTTAATAAGGTCACCATCAAGAACAAGTACCCATTACCTAGGATTGATGATTTACTTGATCAGTTGCAAGGAGCACAAGTCTTTTCTAAGATAGACCTTAGGTCGGGCTACCACCAGCTTAAAGTTAAGGCCGAGGATGTTGAGAAGACTGCTTTTCGGACAAGATATGGCCACTACGAGTTTTTAGTAATGCCTTTTGGAGTGACCAATGCCCCTGCTGCATTTATGGACTTAATGAACAGAGTCTTCAAGCCATACTTAGATGAGTTTGTAGTCGTCTTCATTGATGATATATTAATCTATTCCAAGAGTAAAGCTGAACATGAGAATCATTTGAGACTTGCTTTGCAGATTTGAGAGACCGGAAATTGTATGCTAAATTTAACAAGTGTGAGTTTTGGCTTTCTACTATCTCATTTCTGGGTCATGTGATTAATGAAGAGGGTATCTCGGTTGATCCTAGCAAAGTGGAGGCCGTGGTAAATTGGCCGAGGCCGACTAATGTGTCCGAGGTTCGAAGTTTTCTAGGCTTGGCAGGTTATTACAGGAAGTTTGTGAAAGATTTCTCAAGGATCGCAGTTCCATTGACGCAATTGACTAAGAAGGGAGCACCGTATGAATGGACTGAAGACCGAGAATCAGCTTTCCAAGAACTGAAGACGAGGTTAGTTACAGCACCAGTACTTGTACTTCCATCGGGTAGTGAAGAGTTTCATATTTATAGTGATGCATCGCATAAGGGTTTGGGTTGTGTATTGATGCAAAAAGGTAGAGTCATAGCATATGCATCTCGTCAGTTGAAGCCTCATGAAAAGAACTATCCTACCCATGATTTGGAGTTAGCTGCTGTTGTATTTGCTTTAAAAATTTGGCGTCATTACTTGTATGGAGCTTCTTGTCAGGTTTTTACGGATCACAAGAGCTTGAAGTACCTATTCACTCAGAAGGAATTAAATTTGAGGCAAAGAAGATGGCTTGAGTTGCTGAAGGACTATGATATGCAGATTCAATATCACCCAGGAAAGGCTAACAGCGTAGCCGACGCATTGAGCAGAAAGTCAGTTGGGAGTTTGGCATGTTTAACAGTGATATCAGTGGAACCAACTATTGTTGAAGAAGTAAAGGCTAGTCAAATGGAGGATGCGTTCTTCAGAAAGGTAGCCGATGAGATTGTTACGAAGCCGAGATCAGGGTACACAGTTGAGAACCGCGTGCTCAAGTTTGAAGGAAGACTGTGCGTGGCCGACGTTCCAGAGTTGAAAAGGAAAATTTTACTGGAAGCTCACAATTCCAAGTTTGCTGTTCATCTAGGAAATACCAAAATGTACCGAGATGTGAAGCAGACGTTCTGGTGGCCAAATATGAAGAGGGAAATAGCCGAGTTCGTGTCCCAGTGTTTACATTGTCAGCAAGTGAAAGCAGAACACCAGAGACCAGCAGGACTTCTCCAACCTTTGCCGATTCCTGAGTGGAAATGGGAACACATCTCCATGGATTTTGTAATTGGGTTGCCGAAGACACAGAGAGGTATGGATTCGATTTGGGTTGTTGTTGATAGATTGACTAAGTCAGCACACTTTTTGCCAGTTAAGACTACTTTCAACGTCGATCAACTTGCCTTGCTATATGTGAACGAGATTGTTAAACTTCATGGGGTGCCGATGTCAATCGTGTCAGACCGAGATCCGAAGTTCGTTTCCAGATTTTGGCAGAGTCTACAAAAAACTTTTGGAGCCGAGTTGAGGTTCAGCACAGCTTTTCACCCACAGACTGATGGGCAAACGGAGAGAACAATTCAAACACTTGAGGATATGCTTAGACTATGTGTTTTGGACTTCTAAGGGAGTTGGGAAATGCATTTGGCTTTAGTGGAATTCGCGTACAACAACAGTTATCAAGCTAGCATTGGCATGGCGCCATATGAAGCTTTGTATGGAAGAAAGTGCAGATCGCCGATATGTTGGACCGAAGTGGGAGACAAAGCTCTGCTTGGTCCCGAATTGATTCAAGTAACAACAGAGAAGATTAAACTTATCCAGCAGAGGATTAAAACTGCCCAAAGCCGGCAAAAGAGCTACGCCGACCAGAGAAGGAATGAGTTAGAATTCGAAGTTGGGGATCATGTATTCCTGAAAGTTTCACCAATGAAAGGAGTTTCCAGATTTGGGAAGAAAGGTAAGTTAGCACCTCGTTTATATTGGGCCATTTGAAATTCTTGACAAGGTTAACACCGTTGCCTACAGACTTGCTTTGCCACCTGAATTAAGCCAAGTCCATAATGTGTTTCATGTTTCGATGTTAAGAAAGTATGTCAGGGATCCATTGCATGTGATTGATTACTCTGGGGTTGAAGTCAATGAGAATATGGGCTACGAAGAGAAGCCAATGTGTATTATTGACAGACAAGTTAGGCAATTAAGGAACAAATCGATACCAATGGTAAAGGTTGAATGGAAAGAGCATTACGGCAAGGATGCCACGTGGGAAATGGAAGAAGAGATGAGGATTCGACATCCAGAACTGTTTTCGGAACAAGGTAACTTAAGTTTAGGGACCAAACTTCTGTAAGGGGGGTAGGATGTAACAACCCTCATTTTGACTTAGCCATTCTTGGCATACATTTTATATGATCTTGTCTTGTTATACTGTTTCGATAGTTTTGCCTTGTCTTGATTTGTTAAGATTGCCTTGCTTTGATTACTTGTTTGGTCTTGTTCCTTGCTTGGTGTGGCCGAGATCAGCCCAGTCTAGTCCACCTTTGAACCTTTGTACTTAGAACTATTTTGGAGCCATCTGTTGACCCCCATCTACACCTCGGCATGTTTGCCGAGATGTTACTCTTTGGGCCGAGGTGCTTGGAACCAAGGCCGAGATGCTTTGTACTAGTGACCCTTGTCCTTGGGCAGGTATGGCCTAGGCCGAAGTGTGGCACACCCAGGCCAAGGTGTGGCACAACTCAGTCAAGTGTCGTCCTCCCTAGCCGACGTTCTTGATGTCTCGTTGCCGAAGTTTGACTTTGGCCGACGTCGTTACTCGCCGATGTGTTTTGCTATCAAGCTTGTTGAGTACGCTTTGTCAGAGACTTGTCTTATCAATCAGTCACCTTTTGAGCTGAGCCAACCCGGTTGAGCCACGTGTCCGAGCTGGGTGTATAGACAGCCGGCAGACTTGGAGACAAATCAGTTTGTCTCAAATCTTTGTCTCTAGAGAGAGAAGCTCTCAAAGAAGAGAGAAGGAGTTTTAGAGTGAGAAGTTGATTTTCGATCTTGATCTTTGGCGATCCAACCGTTGGATCTGAGTTTTGAGGTTAGATTCTTGCTCTACTTTGATTGCTCTTATTGGTTATCAAGCTGCATTGCATGATTGTGGTTGTTTTGCATGCCATGCAACGATTTGAAGTCGGTTTTGAAAGAGGAAGTTTATGTTCATGTGTTCTTGAGTAAAGTCTCGTTTTGATCCGAAAGTTTGGAACAAGAACCATGTTTTTGTGTTTGTTCTTGCATGTTTTCCTTGTACGAGTACCCAGGTCCATGTTTTGAGCTCTTTGCATGGGATCTCAGATTTTGAATGTACTAGTTATGAACTCCAGCATGCATGATCTTGATGTTCTTGATTATTCTGTCCTTTGCATTCTTCAAAGGGAAACCCAGGTTTTTCCCGATTTCGTTTTGTATGTGGCCATCAGGTTCACACCTCGGCAAGGAGGTGTGGGACCTCGGCTAGACCTGGGTAGTACCCAGTGTGTTTCCATGAGATGGAAAACAGCGTTTTGACTCTTGACATGCTTTGCTCTGCTTTTGACTTGGATTCGGTAAGAGTGCCGAGATCATTATGTGCATATGAAGCTTGTTTTGAGAATGTGGTTTGCCTTGTGATTGCCAGGACCTTGATCTTTGCTTTGAGCCTTCACCCAAGAAGACCGAGGTGAGTGGTGCTCTTAATAAAGCTATGTTATATTGTTTTGGTAAAATCTTGTCTTGCCTTGTTTTGATAAAAGTATTTGATGAGCATGAATGACTAGCCTGTTCCGAGGTATCAAGTATAAGCCTTGTTTTGATGTTATCAGTAAGAGTCCCTTGTACTGGAGGACTATAAACTTTTGCAGTACTAAGTGTAAAAGTCCCTTGTACTGGAGGACTATAAACTTTTGCAGTACTAAGTGTAAAAGTCCCGCGTATTGGAGGACTATAAACTTTTGCAGTACCAGGTATGAAAGTCCCTTGGCTGGAGGACTCTAAACTTTCGCAGCACCACCTTGTCAAAAAGGGCTACGGGCCTAAGTGACACAAGTTTCGCATGTTAAAAAGGATATGGTCCTTACTTGAAAAGCTATCGTGTTAAAAAGGGCTACGGGCCTAAGTAACACAAGTCCCTTGTGCTGGAGGACTTTAAACTCTCGCAGTACCCTTGATAAATCGATTACGGATCGTACAGTCCCTTGTTCGCCGATGTTGGTAAGCATCCCTAGACTTGATTGATGAATACGGTTCATCCCTTGTTTCGGTAAAGTTTTGATGCGTTTGGTTTGGAAGGACCTCGGCTAATATTTGTATGGTTTGGAATGTTTGTTTTGCTTTGAAGGACTTCGGCTATATTCATGCAAAAAAACCTTTATTACTTGTACCATTCACTGAGTTGTCAAACTCACCCTCTCTATATATATGTAGGTGATGAGCAGGACGGCGGCGACGCCTAGTTCTATTTTGCAAAGCTTGTTTTGGACTCTTGACATGTCGGCCGACTTGTTTTACGTCGGCAGTTTTGTGCTTACATCGGCTGTTTTTGTCTTCACGTCGGCATTTTTGTGTTTACGTCGGCAACTCTTGAAAATCATGCTTCTTGGCTTGTATCTCCTGTATTTTGTATATGTCGGCTGAGAAGCCTTTTGATCAAGATGTAAACTGTATTTTGTTATATATGAACTTGGATGTGAACCATATTGTATATGTTCTATCATTTGATCTAAGCACAGCTCTCATGGACCACTCACATTTGATTTATCTGCTTCCGCATTTATGAGCCCCATACATTATACTCTGATTGTCTCGTTTTGATCGGTTGGCCTTCGGTAATTCACGGAATTACTGGCCATCACGGCACCATCCTCCTAGGGGCGGGTTGGGGTCGTGACACTTACAATCAAATCTCTTTACTCGCAATGATAGACGATGGCAAAATAATAAAGGGAGAGAAACTCAATTGGAGGATACTGAAATTTTGTTGTTTTGTGAGGGTAAAACTTGAAGAAATGAGGCCAGGAATAAAGCTTTGGTTAGAATTGGATCCTTGCCAAATCTTCATGAAGACATTGCCGAGTCCAATGAGTCCAACTGTTTCTCCTGAACCATCACTTTCTGAGATTTACTGGTAAGCTATGGGTCCCATTTTCTTCAATACCTTTGTAATTTCGGAGCAAACGTATACAACCCACATATTACTGCTTGTGTTGCTTAATTAAAAACACAAAATTATGATGGGTTTCAAATTTCTTGAATAATGTGTTGGAACAATCTTCTGTGTAAATAAAATAAATAGAAATAAATTCAAACAAATAAAAAAATAATGTACCGAATTTATTTATTAAACCGAATGAATAATTAAAGACCAAGACGAGTGTGTAACACTCTGTCCTTAAGACAGATTCGCCCCGCTACGGTGCTTACAGTTGAGTGGCGTCTATCTCCCAAGATACAATGATCTTCACAAATTGTAGTAGCACTCCAAACAATTTGTTCGGCGAACCAAACCTGTGTTCTAACTCTCTGAATTTTATTCTAAAACTAAAATGAAGAATAATGCATACAAATGAAATCTGGACAGCAAAGAAAAAGATTTCAGACTGTTTTTTTCCCGGGGCCCAAAACTGTTAGAAAGTGCTGGATTTAAATAGGGCCGAACAGGTGTGATCACACCTGGAACAGATATAAGTTCAAGCCGAACAGGTGCAATGTATTTCAAACAAATATGAAAAGTAGCCGTTGCACAGGAACGGTTATTAACATTCCAAACAATTTGAAGAAGAACGTAGGTGGACTAATATTCAAAATAGTTGGAATATATATATTATTAAACTACTTAGAATAGTTTAATCAAATAAAGCCAAAAGTTGAATAGATTTATTAAAACCTTGAATAGGATATAAATATAAATCTATTTGACAAATTTTAGGAAACCACTATTTGAATTTAGAATAGAACTAAATTAAATTCCCAAAATTACAAACTTTAGGAAACCACTTAGGAACCCAAAATTTGAATTTAGAATTAAATTAAATTCCCACAATAATTTTTATTGAAAAAATTCAAATGAATTTTATCTAAAAAATTAATGTTAGACTCGAAAACGACGTCAACTTTCCATTCACTCATAAATGGTTTTGACGTTCCGTCTTCACCGTGTGACTTGCCACGCGGCAAGGAACACGTCACCTCTTCGGACCCACCCCAAAAGACGTTTGGGGCCCACTTCATTTTGGCCTCAAAGTTGGCCCAAAATAAGCCATATAAAACACCATTTTTCCAACAATTCTCCACATGAATGGAATTTGACGGAGAGAAAATGCAACAACATGATCTAATCAGAGAGTACAGGAATTGAAAATATTCTGCAAAGGATAGGTAGCTTTTGACTTTGAACCTTCCCTTGTGAGACACTATCGGATTTACTAGCTAACCAGTGAACATGATGTCTTGAACTGTTCAGCCGTTTGTGTAAACTAAGACAATAGAACTCACGCAGTATATCCCCAGACACAGTTTAGTTCTCACTATTGTGTTCATTTTGGCCCTGAACAACCTGGTCTTTCATGAGTGCTCTAGAGAATTGTAGCCCTTCACAAATCTCATAAAACCGGCCCAGATCACACTCATATAGGTGATTCTTATGAAGAGTATCCTGCTATACTCCACTAGGTTTATCTAAATATAAGAATCATTAAAAGTTTTACTTAACCTAAAACGCTGCAGTCATCACTATTTCATCATAGAAATGGATAGGAGTTAGCCTCCCCAGTGATCCTTTTGAGTCATTCACAACTCGGTTGTCCCTTTGAACCTAGATCTTGGGATCTCCAGTCAACTAGGTTGGGTTGCCGTTGTGGTAACTCTTATTTAATAGGCTTAAGTCCCATTTCCCTCGATGAATTCTCAACTAACTCTCTTGCTAACCCTTTGGTTAGTGGATCCGTTATGTTGTCTTTAGACTTAACATATTCTATGGAAATAATTCCATTAGAGAGTAGTTGTCTTACGGTATTATGTCGATGACGAATGTGTCGAGACTTACTGTTATACATATGACTCTGTGCTCTACCAATTGCTGATTGACTATCACAATGTATGCATATAGCAGGCACTGGTTTTAGCCAAATTGGAATATCTTCGAGGAAGTGGCGAAGCCATTCTGCTTCTTCCCCAGCTTTGTCTAAAGCTATGAATTCTGATTCCATAGTAGACCTAGCAATACAAGTCTGTTTGGAAGATTTCCAAGAAACAGCCGCCCCACCAAGAGTAAAGACATACCACTGGTGGACTTCGAGTCTGTAGTATCCGATATCCAATTTGCATCACAGTATCCTTCAAGTACTGCTGGATATCTAGTATAATTCAGCCCAATATTACGAGTAAATCGGAGATACCTTAGAACCCTTATAATTGCTTTCCAGTGTTCTACTCCCGGATTACTCGTATGTCTACTTAATTTACTTACTGCATAAGCTATATCTGGGTGAGTGCAGTTCATCAAGTACATTAAGCTTCCAATAATTTGGGCATACTCTAATTGAGAAATACTTTCTTGTATATTCTTAGAAAGATACAAATTAACATCTACAGGTGTTCTAGCAAGATGATCATCATCTTTGCTGAATTTGTCAAGTATTTTCTTAATATAATGAGATTGTGACAAAGAATAACCTTCTGATGTTTTGGTAATTTTCATACCAAGAATTACATCAGCAATGCCCATGTCCTTCATGTCAAAATGTTTATTCAACATTTTCTTGGTAGTTTTAATCATGTCATTATTACTACCAATGATGAGCATATCATCTACATAAAGACATACAAAGACATAACTTTTATCTGTGTTTTTAATAGAAACACATTTGTCACACTCATTAACTTTAAATCCATTTGACATCATTGCCTTGTCAAATTTCTCATGCCATTGCTTTGGCGCTTGTTTTAAACCATATAATGATTTAACAAATTTACACACTTTCTTTTCTTTTCCTGGAACAGAAAAACCTTCTGGCTGTTCCATGTAAATTTCTTCATTTAACTCACCATTTAAGAAAGCGGTTTTCACATCCATTTGATGTATTTCTAGATTATATAGAGATACAATGGCAATTAGCATTCTAATAGATGTTATTCTAGTAACCGGTGAGTATGTGTCAAAATAGTCTAGACCTTCTTTTTGTCTAAATCCTTTGACCACAAGTCTTGCCTTGTATTTGTCAATTGATCCATCCGCTTTCATTTTCCTTTTGAAAATCCACTTGTATCCAAGAGGTTTACAACCTGGTGGCAAGTCCACTAATTCCCAAGTGTGATTTTGCAAGATGGATTCAACTTCACTGTTGACAGCTTCTTTCCATAAAGGAGCTTCAGGACTGGACATAGGCTCTTTAAAAGTTAAAGGCTCATTTTCTAACAACTATGTTAGAAAATCTGGACCAAACGATTTTGAGGTTCTAGCACGTTTACTACGTCTAGGTTCCTCTTCCTCATTTTGATCTAACTCTTGTTCTTGATCATGTTCTTGATCTTGACTAGTAATAGCATCAAAAGATCTTTTATTAATACTAGTCTCTTCTCCAGTCTTCTTTGGAAATACATGTTCAAAGAATGATGCATTCCTTGACTCAATAATAGTATTTACATGCATTTCGGTATGTTCTGATTTATGAATAAAAAACCGATATGCACTACTATTCTTAGCATAACCAATGAAAATACAATCAATGGTCTTAGGACCTATCTTAGTCTTTTTAGGACTAGGAATAGCCACTTTAGCCAAACACCCCCACACTTTTAAGTATTTGTAGGATGGTACTCTACCATGCCACATTTCATAAGATGTTTGATTCACTTTCTTTCGGGATACTTTATTAAGTATATAATTAGCAGAAAGTATTGCTTCCCTCCACAAGTTCTGAGGTAATCCAGAACTTATTAACATGGCATTCATCATTTCTTTTAAAGTCTTATTTTTCCTTTCAGCAATTCCATTTTGCTGAGGTGAGTAAGGAGCGGTGGTTTGATGAATTATTCCATGTTCTTTACAAAACTCACCAAAAGGTGATTCATATTCACCACCTCTATCACTTCTAAGTTTCTTGATTTTCTTACCAAGTTGATTTTCAACTTCATTATTATATTGAATGAAAGTTTCCAAAGTTTCATCCTTGGTTCGAATTAAATAAACATAACTCTATCTAGTATAGTCATCTATAAAAATGATAAAATACTTTTTCCCACCTCTAGTTTGAATTGATTTAAAATCACAAATGTCACTATGAATTAATTCAAGTGGTTCCGTACTTCTTTCAATTGAATGAAAAGGAGTTTTAGATAATTTTGCCTCAACGCAAATTTCACATTTATGATTTGAATCAATGTCAAATTTAGGTAAACATTCCATATTAAATAATCTACGCAAAGATCCATAATTAACATGTCCTAGTCTACCATGCCATAAATTTGAAGACTCAAGCAAGTAAGAAAAAGATGTATTATTATTAGTGACTGAGGGTACAACAGTCATTACATTCATCTTGAAAATGCCATTAGACATGTAACCTTTTCCTACATACATCCCGTTTTTGGTAAGTACAAACTTGTTACTTTCAAAAACTAGCCTAAACCCATTCTTACTCAACAAAGATCCGGAAACTAAATTCTTGCGAATGTCCGGTACATGCAGCACATTGTTGAGAGTGAGTTCCTTTCCAGATGTCATCTTAAGTACAATCTTTCCTTGCCCTTCAACTTTGGAAGTTGAGGAGTTGCCCATAAAAAGTTGTTCACCATTGTCCACTGAAGAATAAGATGTGAACATCTTTTTGTCGGCACAAATATGGCGAGTAGCACCAGTGTCCACCCACCATTCTTTAGGATTTCCGACAAGGTTTGCCTCGGAAACAACTACAGAAAGATTTATGACATCTACACCATTGGAAATTATATCCATTCGGTTATATCGGCTTTAGTAACCTTCTTACTTGTTCTTCCTTTGCCTTTACGTTTGAAACGGCAATATTTGGCCCGATGTCCCTCTTTGTTACAAAAGTAAAACTTGTACTTCTTAGTTTTCCCTCTTTTAGATAGTATTCTCTTCTGCCATCCTTTAAAAACAGTTCCTAAGAACTTTTCTGGTTTTTCACCATTATTCACTGGCACAGTCTCAACATAAGGAGAGGTTGGCGTAATGGCAATCACCATACCAGTACTGGTTAGAACATTAGTTTGACCAGTTTTAGTAGCCATAAATTCTAAATTATAAAATAAAATTATAATTAGAATTTTATACTACATAGAAAATTTAAACTAAAAAACAAAGAATTTTAATTCTGTAAAAATAAAAGAAACAAGAATTGTAACTTTTATTTCCAATTAATTTGAAAATAAAATAAAATTTTATTTAAACAAATTAAACCAAAACTACAGAAATAAATTCTGTTAAAATTAAAGAAACAAAACAAAATGTAACTTTTATTTTCAATTAATTTGGAAACAAAATAAAATGAAATTTCATTTAACCAAATTAATTCCACACAGAAAACTAATCCAAATTCACAGAATTAAATTCTGTAAAAATAAAATAAATAAAAATGTAACTTTTATTTTCCAATTAATTTGGAAATAAAATAAAATTTTATTTAACCAAATTAATTCCACACAGAAAATTAAATTTCTATAACACTTCAATAATTAAAATACTGAAACAGAATTTTAATTAATGAAAATCCAGAAAATAATTTCTAAAAAACCCAAAATTAATTTCTGAAAAAATTTCACAAAAATATATTCTGAATTGTTAATGACACCAGTATTGTACTACTAGTTGTCAAAGAAAATAGACAGTTTATTACTACTATTTGTCAAATAGCATATAATCACTATTAATTTTTCCAACCAGAATATTATTTTGTAAATCCACAGAAAATAATTTTCTTAAACGAAGAAAGAGAAAATGAAACAAACGAAAAATTCTATAAACAGAATAATTTGAATCTGTCTTAAGATTGTTGGAACAATCTTCTGTATAAATAAAATAAATAGAAATAAATTCAAACAAATAAATAAATAACGTACTGAATTTATTTATTAAACCGAATGAATAATTAAAGACCAAGTCGAGTGTGTAACACTCTGTCCTTAAGACAGATTCGCCCCGCTACGGTGCTTACAGTTGAGTGGCGTCTATCTCCCAAGATACAATGATCTTCACAAATTGTAGTAGCATTCCAAACAATTTGTTCGGCGAACCAAACCTGTGTTCTAACTCTCTGAATTTTATTCTAAAACTAAAATGAAGAATAATGCATACAAATGAAATCTGGACAGCAAAGAAAAAGATTTCAGACTGTTTTTTTCCCGGGGCCCAAAACTGTTGGAAAGTGCTGGATTTAAATAGGGCCGAACATGTGTGATCACACCTAGAACAGATATAAGTTCAAGACGAACAGGTGCAATGTATTTCAAACAAATATGAAAAGTAGCCGTTGCACAGGAACGGTTATTAACCTTCCAAACAATTTGAAGAAGAACCTTAGGTGGACTAATATTCAAAATAGTTGGAATATATATTATTAAACTATTTAGAATAGTTTAATCAAATAAAGCCAAAAGTTGAATAGATTTATTAAAATCTTGAATAGGATATAAATATAAATCTATTTGACAAACTTTAGGAAACCACTATTTGAATTTAGAATAGAATTAAATTAAATTCCCAAAATTACAAACTTTAGGAAACCACTTAGGAACCTAAAATTTGAATTTAGAATTAAATTAAATTTTCACAATAATTTTTATTGAAAAAATTCAAATGAATTTTATCTAAAAAATTAATGTTAGACCCGAAAACGATATCAACTTTCCATTCACTCATAAATAGTTTTGACGTTCCGTCTTCACCGTGTGACTTGCCACGCAGTAAGGAACACGTCACCTCTTCGGACCCACCCCAAAAGACGTTTGGGACCCACTTCATTTTGGCCTCAAAATTGGCACAAAATAAGCCATATAAAACTCCATTTTTCCAACATAATGAAAATGACTCTCTATTTTATAAGGAAAAAAAAAAAGGAAAAAAAAAAAGGCTTATAAAAATTCCTATAAAGAGATATCTTTATATTATTAATCAATAGCATCTTCTTATTCTGAATTGTGATATCCACTACTCATAATTATTGAGATCTTTATGTACCATTTTCATTCGCGTGTTAATCTCAAGGAAATACTACAATCGAGCTATCCTCATTTGACATTGACCCAAATTAAATGTCAACAATGAAAGCTAGCTTGCATTCGTTTATTTTATTTAACTTATACCCACCATCTATATAATAAAATAGGATGATCTTTAAATTTATCTTATACATATTTGTCTTATTAGGACATTTGAACGACTCAGATCTATTCAAATTATAAAATAACGGCTGAGATATATTTTTCAAAAAATATCCTACATGTACATTTTCTATTTTTCTGCTTCTTTCTCTTACTTTTTCTTTTTCTTACCTATCATTCTATGATCACATGATCTCACCTTCATCTCTATTTTCCTTTTATTTTTTTTATTTTCTCCCATTTTTATTTTTCTCTCTATTTGTTTATTTTTTTTATTTTCTCATTTTTGTTCACTGATTTTTATTCATATTATATAGAAAATTCTGCGATCCCAGAATTAGGAGCCAGATTTTATTGTTTGTTGTGGAGATTATATTAATGAATTTTTTAGTCCACAAATTAAATGAATTTGAACAATTATTTATTATTTTTAAATATATTGAATACCTGATAGACTTCGTAAATTTAGACCTCATTTGAATTTTCAACATCTATATAATAAAATATGATGGTTTTTGAATTTGTCCTACACATATTTGTCCTATTAGGACATGTGGACGATTCAGATTTATTCAAATTATAAAACAACGGTTGAGATATATTTTTCAAAAAATATTCTACATGTACATTTTCTATTTTCCCGCTTCTCTCTCTTACTTTTGCTTTTTCTTTTTCTCACCCATCATTCTATGATCCCATGATCCCACCTTCATCTCTTTTTTCCTTTTATTTTTTTTTATTTTTTCCTATTTTTATTTTTCTCTCTATTTGTTTATTTATTTTTTTATTTTTCTCATTTATGTTCACTTATTTTTATTCTCATTATACAGAAAAGTCTGCAATCCTAGAATTAGGAGCCAGATTTTACTGTTTGTTGTGGAGATTATATTAATGAATTTTTAAGTCCACAAATTAAATGAATTTGAACAATTAATTATTATTTTTAAATATATTGAATACTTGATAGACTTTGTAAATTTAGACCTCATTTAAATCTTCAACATCTATATAATAAAGTAGGATGGTTTTTGAATTTGTTCTATACATATTTGTCTTACTAGGACATTTGGACGGCTCAGATCTATTAAAATTATAAAACAATGGCTGAGATATATTTTTTGAAAAATATCCTACATGTACATTTTCTATTTTCCCGCTTCTCTCTCTTACTTTTTCTTTTTCTCACCCATCCTTCTATGATCCCATGATCCCACCTTGCGCTCTATTTTTTTATTTTTATTTTCTCTCTACCTGTTTATTTTTTATATTTTCTCCTTTTTGTTCACTTATTTTTATTCATATTATATGGAAAAGTTTGCGATTCCAGAATTAGGAGCCAGATTTTACTATGTGTAGTGAAGATTATATTAATGAATTTTTTATTCCACAAATTAAATGAATTTGAACAATTAATTATTATTTTTAAATATATTGAATACCTAATAGCCTTCATAAATATAGATCTCATATGAATCTTCAACATTTATATAATAAAGCATGATGGTTTTTGAATTTTCCTACACTCATTTGTCCTACTAGGACATTTGGACGACTCAGATCTCTTCAAATTATAAAACAATGGCTGAGATATATTTTCCAAAAAATATCCTACATGTATATTTTCTATTTTTCCGCTTCTCATTCTTATTTTTTCCTTTTCTCACCCATTCTTCCATGATCCCACGATCCCACCTTCCTTTCTCTTTTCTTTTTATTTTTTTTTATTTTCTCCCATTTTTATTTTTCTCTCTATTTGTTTATTTTTTAATTTTTTTCTTTTTTGTTCAATATATTTTATACGTATTTCCATACAATGTATGTATGCCCGTATAATTATATAAGCAAAAGCAATATTATATGTATGCCTGTGGAAATTGTATGTATGCTAGGCACATCTATCTATCTAGCTATATATTATATAAGCAAAAGGGAATTTTCATAAGGAGATTTGTGAGAACTCCAAAATTTTATAATAAATTTTTGATTTTATGAAATTAAAAAATAAATTTAAATAGTGTTGAGATTACAATTATATTTTAATCCTAACATTGCTTATGCCGTACCTTCAGGTACGGGTATACGCTAGCATTTAATATGGGAAAAAAACTAAGCAAACAATTCTTTTTACAAAAATCGCATACAGAATGAGTTGCTTTGCTCATGATACTGTGAAATACAATGATAAGCTTCTTATTTTCAAGGGAATGGATTGGAATGAGGGGTTGATATCCAATTTGAAATTATTCATTCCCTTTGAATGGACCATTTTGCTTTTGTTTTCTATTCAATTGTTAACGGGTATTGTCAATTGGACTAAACTGATACACCACGTGAAAAATTAAATGACAAAATTGATATAATTGAAATTACATGACCAAATAGACACAAGACACATTACAAGAAACATGAGTATAATTTTGTCCTATTTGATTTGTAATGTAATTTTATTTTAGCATAATATTTCATCTTCTACAAAAGTTCTTGAATTTGCTGATCTCTTTCTCTCTTTACCTCAAACCTTCATTACCTTTTTTTATTTTTATTTTTTATTGACAGGCTTTCATTTCTTTCTCATTTGATTCTTTAATTTTAACCTATATCTATTTGCCCTTAGGTCAAATTTATTAAACAAAATTTGGATATCATCTTATGTATTTTTACATCTCTAGGTTGACATTTTATATTATGAACATATGTTTACAAGACTATCATTTTTAATATCAAACATACTTCATTTGGTCCCAAAAATCTCGCTTAGTCTAATCATCGATTAAATGCTAAGTCGTTCCTCTTAAGTGATGCGTTGCATCTGCCTCTGGGTGTTTGAAAAGTGAGTAAGGGGCGCCGAATAGATGCCTGGGTGTGGTGAAAAATGGGCAAAGGTTTCTGCATTTTTCTTGATGAGCGTGGATAAAGAAGCTACTCCAAGCCTATAGGTTTTGGGTAGCCATATGGAATGTAGGAACTTGAACTGGTAAGATTATGGAATTGGTAGATGTCATGATTAGGAAGAGAGTTAGTATAGCTTGCGTACAAAACACTAAGTAGATGGTGAGAAAGCTAAGGAAATTGATGATATCGATTTTAAACTATACTATAGTGGCAAGGATAGACACAGGAATGGGGTAGGAATAATAGTTGCTAAGGGTCTTGTAGAAAATGTAGTTGCGGTCATTACGAAGGGTGATAGGATTATATTAATTAAACTAGTTATTGGAGAGAATATAATGAACGCTATTAGTGCATATGCCCCCCAATAGAATTAGATGATTAGACTAAGTGAGATTTTTGAGACCAAATGGATGAGGTATTACAGGAGATATCTATAGGAGAGAACTTGGCTATAGGTGGTGATTTCAATGGTCATGTAGGAATAGATAAACTAGGATATGAGAGAGTGCATGGTGGGTATGATTTTGGTGATAGAAATGAGGTTGGAGAGTGTATTTTAGATTTTACGTTGGCTTCTGACCAAGTGGTGGCCAATACTATGTATAAGAAGAAAGAGGGGCATTTGATAACCTGAAAGAGGGGCATTTGATAACCTTTAAGAGTGGGTCAATTACGAGCCAAATAGATTACTTTCTAGTAAGAAAAGTGGACCGTCTAAAATGCAGTGACTGTAAGGTGATTCCTGGAGAGGGCTTGACATCTCAACATAGGATTTTGGTACTAGATTTATGCCTTAAAGGGCAATACCAAGCTAGGAAGGATAGTGAGCGTTGTGGACGAGATGGTGGGACTTAAAATGAGATAAACTAGAAATATTTAAGAATAAAATAGATAAAGAAGGTGCTTGGGATTTGGAAGATGATGCTAATACTATGTGAAGTTCGATGGCCAATTGTATAAGAAGAATCTCAAGAGAAGTTCTTGGAGAGTCGAAAGGAACGGGATCCAACTCTAGGGAAACTTGGTGGTGGAGGAGGAGGTTCAAGCGGTTGTAAAGACGAAAAAATAGTGCTTTAAAAGTGGCAGAATGATAGAACTGAGGGAAACCTTAAGAGTTACAGATTGACTAATAAGGAGGTCAAAAAAAGTAGTGAGAGAGACTAAGTTGAAAGCCTATGATGATCTATACACTAGATTAGATAGTAAGAAGGGAGAAAAGAGGATATACAAACTTACTAAGATAAGATAGAGGAAAACAAGAGACTTTAATTAGGTTAAGTTCATCAAGAGTGAGGACTTTAAGGTGTTGGTGAAGGATGAAGAGATTAAAGAGAGGTGGAAGAAGTATTTTGAGGAGTTAAATAAGGACCATTGAGGTAAGTCAAAAGGGGAGGAAGTAGAAAGTAGTAAGGAAAACTAGGACTATAGGTTTTATCGTATGATTAGGAACTTTGAAGTGGAGATTGCACTTAAGAAGATGAAATTGAATAAGGCTTTAGGATCCAATGATATTCCTATTGGAGCTTGGAAATGTTCGGCTAAGAAGGGGATGGCCTGGTTGACTAGGTTATTCAGCAAGATTTTGTTGATTAGGAAAATGGTATAAGAGTGAAGGAAGAGTATTTTAGTGCCAATTTATAAGAATAAAGGAGATGTCCAGAACTGCAACAACTATAGAGAAATCAAGCTAATGTGTCATATAATGAAAGTGTGGGAGAGAGTAATGGAACATCGATTGCGAGATATAACAGAGGTGTCTGAGAATCAATTTGGATTTATGCCTGGTAGGTCAACAATGGAAACAATTTATCCTTTGAGGAGAGTAATAGAAAAGTATAGAGAAAAAAAAAAGAAACATTCATATGGCTTTTATTGATCTTGAAAAAACATATGATAGAGTGCATCGGAATATAATTTGGTAGGTGTTAGAGAAGAAATGGGTGACAAAATGTTACATTGATGTAATTAGGGATATGTGTGAAGGTGTGGTGACCACTATTAGATCGCCGGCTGGAGAGACAAGTGAATTTCCAATTACTATAGGGTTACATCAAGGATCATCCTTAAGTCCTTATCTTTTTGCTTTAGTTATGGATGAGTTGACGAGAAATATTCAGAATGATGTGCCATGGTGTATACTTTTTACAAATGATATCGTGTTAGTGGATGAATTAGAGAAAAAGTGAACACTAAGTTGGAGACTTGGAGAGAAGCACTTGAATCTAAAAGATTTAGGATAAGCAGAATTAAGACAAAGTACATGGAGTGTAATTTTAGTAACAGTGACAATGGAAGTAGAGGAGAAGTGAAGATTGAGGACCAAACACTACCTAAGAGTGAACATTTTCGTTATTTAGGATCGATTATCACAGTGGCTGGGAAGATTGGAGTGGATGTGGTCCATAGAATTAAGGTGGGGTGGCTTAAGTGGAGGATTACGTTTGGGGTACTGTGCGATAAACAAGTACCCCCTACACTAAAAGGGAAGTTCTATACAAAGGCTATTAGACCAGCGATGTTGTATAAGATGGAATGTTGGGCAACTAAGAAACAACATGTAGATAAGATGAGTGTTGTTGAGATGAAGATGCTAAGGTAGATGTGTGGCAAGACTAAAAAAGACAAGTTAGGAATGATTATATTCGAGAATGGATAGGAGTAGTATTGATAGAAGATAAGTTGAGGGAGAATAGATTGTGATGGTTTGGTCATATATAGCGAAGATCAACAGAGGCAGAAGTGAAGAGATGCGATATAGTGATGGTAGATGGGAGTGTTAGGGGAAGGGACAGACCTAAATTGACGTGAGCTAGTGTAGTAAATAAAGATATGAATCTCCTTAATTTGACTAACGATATGGACTTGGATAGAGTCGAATGGAGAAGAAAGATTCATATAGCAGACTCCATTTGATCAAACTTAAAGCTTGGTTTGGTTTAGGCAAGAAGTTATTCATAAGTATAATCAGTAAAATAAAGAAAATTAAATACATTTAACAATAGGAAAAATCTCTATGCTAACTTAACACTAGTATAAAAATTATTTTATATATTGGATTGTGTTTAAAAAGTAAACAAACTACACCAAAAACTATTTTTAACTAATCAGTATATTTTATTGAAGTTGTGCAAAGAATTAAAAATTCATGATTTCGGTTGCCGCAACTGTTATGCTACGATTGTTACATCACAACTGCGCCAACGACGTTATTATCATTGTCGTAGCCGCCACCGTAACTTAAAACCTTACCCATGATCATCATTCAAAACAACATTTTTATTGATTTAAGTCTAAATATTTCATATTTATCATATATATCATATATATTTAACAACTAAGTGTGCAGATATATTTGTCTAAGTAACTTAGAAAAAGTGACTGAATCTTTTCAGTTCATGATTCAATTTGTGATTAGGTACAAGGTCATTTCAATTCATGATTCGAATCCCAATTTGACAACTATGATTGTTGTTCACACACACACACACACACACACACACACACACACACACACTATATTATAAAGATAAACAAAAAAAGAAAAGAAAGAGAATACAAAATGGAAGCAAAAAATGAAATTCGTGAAAGTAGAAAAAGTAAGCTTCCCTGTCCCCTTAGTAGATATAATTCAAAATTAGAAGGAAGAATTGTAGTGAGTAATTTTTGTATCTTTTTCATCCAAATATAACTCAATTCCTTCACGAGCCATAGAATATATTTTCACTTTCTCTCTTTTCTATGTAGCATTTTAATCTCGAAGGTAAATGAATCTTTTTAAATGAATTAATTTTTTTCATTGAATTTGTATTGCCTTGGATTAGAAAAGGCTAATTAGCTATCTTTGCATGATTGATTGCTTTTTTATGTTGAACTTGGATAAGTTGTCGTGCTGGTGTCAGGTTAGCTTTCTTGATATTTTTTTTGATACATAAGCAAACTTTATTGAGAAATCATCAAGACAATACAACGAATACAAAAACTAGCTTTAAGCTAGCAAACAAGAGGAAAACAAACCAAACAAAACGAAACAACTAACTAATCAAGTCCTCCAGAAAATCTACAAAAGTCAGCACATCTGGATCTACTGATACCGTGACCCAGCTATGGAGCACAGTAAACAGCCATCTTTCCACCATGGAACCGATCGATACACCCAAAAAGGTACGCCTATTCCGCTCCATCCAAATCAACCACATCAAATAGTGGCTAGCAAGCAACCACGCCTTTTGGTGTCTCTTCCCCATCCTACCCCTAACCAACTTTGCAACACCTCCACCACTGAACCCAACTGAACCCAAATCAAATAAAAAATTACAACAATGAACATCCAAAGGTGTGATGCAACCGGGCAATAAATAAGCAAGTGATCCATCGTCTTGTGAGATATAATTGAGGTGTCTGAGAATCAATTTGGATTTATGCCTGGTAAGTCAACAATGGAAACAATCTATCCTTTGAGGAGAGTAATAGAAAAGTATAGAGAAAAGAAAAGAAACATTCATATGGCTTTTATCGATCTTGAAAAAACAAATGATAGAGTGCATTGGAATATAATCTAGTAGGTATTAGAGAAGAAAGGGGTGACAAAATGTTACATTGAGGTAATTAAGGATATATATAAAGGTGTGGTGACCATTATTAGATCGTCGGCTGGAGAGACAAGTGAATTTTTAATTACTGTAGGGTTTCATCAAGGATCATCCTTAAGTCCTTATCTTTTGCTTTAGTTATGGATGAGTTGACGAGAAATATTCAGAATGATGTGCCATGGTGTATACTTTTTGCAGATGATATCATGTTAGTGGATGAACTAGAGAAAAAGTGAACACTAAGTTGGAGACTTGGAGAGAAGCACTTGAATTTAAAGGATTTAGGATAAGCAGAACTAAGACAGAGTACATGGAGTGTAATTTTAGTAACAGTGACAATGGAAGCAGAGGAGAAATGAAGATTGAGAACCAAACACTACCTAAGAGTGAACATTTTAGTTATTTAGGATCGATTATCACAATGGCTGGAAAGATTGGAGTGGATGTGGTCCATAGAATAAAGGCGGGGTGGCTTAAGTGGAGGATTTTGTTTGGTGTACTGTGCGATAAATGAGTATCCACTAGACTAAAAGGGAAGTTCTATGCAAAGGCTATTAGACCAGCGATATTGTATGGGATGGAATGTTGGGCAACTAAGAAACAACATGTAGATAAGATGAGTGTTGTTGAGATGAAGATGCTAAGGTGGATGTGTGGCAAGACTAGAAAAGACAGAGTTAGGAATGAGTATATTCGAGAATGGATAGGAGTAGTACTAATAGAAGATAAGTTGAAGAAGAATAAATTGAGATGGTTTGATCATATACAACGAAGATCAACAGAGGCAGTAGTGAAGAGATGCGATACAGTGATGGTAGATGGAAGTGTTAGGGGAAGGGGTAGACCTAAATTGACGTGAGCTAGTGTAGTAAATAAAGATATGAATCTCCTTAATTTGACTAATGATATGGACTTGGATAGAGTTGAATGGAGCAGAAGGATTCATGTAGCGGATCCCATTTGATGGGATTTAAGACTTGGTTTGGTTTGGTTTAGTTTAAGCAAGAAGTTATTCATAAGTATAATCAGTAAAATAAAGAAAATTAAATATGTCCAACAATAAGAAAAATCTCTATGCTGACTTAAAACTAGTATAAAAATTATTTTATATATTGGATCATGTTTAAAAAGTAAACAAAATACACCAAAAACCATTTTTAACTAATCGGTATATTTTATTGAAGTTGTGCAAAGAATTAAAAATTCATGATTTTGGTTGCCGCAACTTTTATCCTACCACTGTTACATCACAACTGCGCCAACGACGCTATTATCATTACGGTAGCCGCCACCGTTACTTAAAACCTTGCCCATGATCATCATTCAAAACAACATTTTTATTGATTTAAGTGTAAATATTTCATATTTATCATATATATTTAACACCTAAGTGTGTAGATATATTTGTTTAAGTAACTTAGAAAAAATGACTGAATCTTTACGGTTCATGATTCAATTTGCGATTAGGTACAAGGCCATTTCAACTCATGATTTAAATCCCAATTTGACAACTATGATTGTTGTTCACACACACACACACACACACACACACACACACACTATATTATAAAGATAAACAAAAAAAGAAAAGAAAGAGAATACAAAGTGGAAGCAAAAAATGAAATTTGTGAAAGTAGAAAAAGTAAGCTTCCATATCCCCTTAGTAGATATAATTCAAAATTAGAAGGAAGAATTGCAGTGAGTAATTTTTGTATCTTTTTCATCCAAATATAACTCGATTCCTACACGAGCCATAGAATATATTTTCACTTTCTCTCTTTTCTATGTAGCATTTTAATCTTGAAGGTAAATGAATCTTTTTAAATGAATTTATTTTTTCATTGAATTTGTATTGCCTTGAATTAGAAAAGGCTAATTAGCTATCTTTGCATGATTGATTGCTTTTTTATGTTGAGCTTGGATAAGTTGTCGTGTTGGTGTCATGTTAGCTTTCTTGACATTTTTTTTGATACATAAGCAAACTTTATTGAGAAAGCATCAAGACAACACAACGAATACAAAAACTAGCTTTAAGCTAGCAAACAAGAGGAAAACAAACCAAACAAAACCAAACAACTAACTAATCAAGTCCTCCACAAAATCTACAAAAGTTAGCACATCCGGATCTACTGATACAATGACCCAGCTATGGAGCACAGTAAACAGCTGCCTTTCCAACCATGGAACCGATCGACACACCCAAAAAGGTACGCCTATTCTGCTCCATTCAAATCAGCCACATCAAACAGTGGCTAGCAAGCAACCACGCCTTTTGGTGTCTCTTCCCTACCCTACCCTAACCAACTTTGCAACACCTCCACCACCAAACCTAACTGAACCCAAACCAAATAAAAAATTGCAACAATGAACATCCAAAGGTGTGATGCAACCGGGCAATGAATAAGCAAGTGATCCATCATCTTTGCATCCCCACAACCCTTACAATGCCAATTAACTAAAATGTGACACCAACGAATCTAATTATCAATAATCAAGATATGCTCTAAAGCAACCATCCATACTAAAAAAGTGACTTTAGATGGACAACCCACCACCTAAACACACTTCCACGGAAATTATCAAATAACCAATTAACTTTCCTAATATTGTTCTTGTCATCCTCTATAAGTTGGTTTTGGGTGTTTGTTTTTATGAGTTGACAAATTTATTAGGGTTGGTATTAGTTGGTTTTGTTTTTTGTTTGCTTTCCATGGATTTCTAGTAGCACTTAGTAGCATCAACTTCTACACTTGCATAGCATATTGGTAGTAGCCACAAGACAAAAAACTAATTCAAGAATGCAAGATAGTTGATTTTTAAATGTTGAGCTACAAGAAAACATAAGCTAACCATCTAATGTAAACAATAATATATCAACTTAAGAAGTAGTTTTCTACAAGAGGAAAGAGCAACTATCAATCTATCTATTGATGTTCAATGATTTAGAGTCTAAAATTGACAAGTTGAGCATTCAATGGTAGTGATATAGGAGGATTATTGTTTATGATTTGGTGATAATGTTGTGCGTAAATGTTGGCTACTGATAATGACTATATAATGGTGATAGTTGTGGTGTTGGAGTTGCCGGAATGTTGGTGCAAGTGTGAGGCACAATTAAGGGCAAATGGCTCCCAGAGCACATAGTGTAAGCTTGTGCTTCATTGAAGTAAAATGCACATTCTTAGAAGTAAATGTCTAATAACAACGGATTTATAAGTGTTGGGGGCCTGGGGGTGTGCTCTCTCCAGGTCTCAAGTTCAATACTCACTAGTGGCAATAAGCTCTTGGGAGTCAGTCCATACATGGCGTTTGCTTTGGCTTTAAATGGGTCCTTGCAAGTGGGCAGTGGGATTGGCCCCTAGGATTAGTCATGGTGCACGTAAATTGGCCTAGACACCCGATTATCAAAAAAAAAAAAAATGCATATATAATAAAAAAAAAGAGTTTAAAAAATAAATTAAATAGCCATATATTTAGCCTTTTTAAACTAAAATGGTTAGAGTCTTATGCAATTACACGAAGGTTGTAAGTGCAAATTTTACTTAGGTTTGTTCATTTTTTTTGACATTCTATGAAGTAGATTTGAAAACAACTATTAATGGATAATATTGGCAAGTTGCCAACTATTACAGTGGCACCATTAATAACACTATGCTTTTAGTTTTCCCATTTTTTTTCTTCTTCTTTTTGAATCTGGAGCATCAGATTTGCAAATAACTCTTTATTTTTATTTTTTTTAAATTTGGAACTCTTTGTTTTTTGGTAACAATTTCAAATCTTGGAATTAGGGTAGATATTCCAAATCTAATATAAGGATTGATCAAAATGCAAGATTTGGCTTTGAAGGGGTCTAATTCAAATCTCATCCCTAATTCAATTCCAAATCTTTGAAGCAAGTAATTGCCCTGGAGTGCAAGCTTCCAATCCTAGTTCAAATTTTGGTGAAAACTTTGTAACTAAAAACCATTGCTTTCAATTGGCATGAAGAATAATAACTATGTCCTAGCTATTTGCAGCTTTTATTTCAATTAAAAAGCAAGTGATTTGTATATTGTAGTTGCATATGCGTATTTGTGGCAGTGAAGGTTGGCCCAAAAGTGGATTAGCAGTGCCAGGAGCTACTAAGGTAGAAGCGATGTTGCAAATGTTCACTAACACTACAAGTCTCAACCAAAAGGATTCGAATTGTGCTATTGAATAGGAAAATAGAGTGAATCGTGCGATTCAATTTTGTTTGTTTTGTTTGTTTGTTTTTCTCTACATAATGCATGAAACAAAGGTGTTTTGGACACTCTATCAAGAAATAAAAAGAGATCAATTAGTTATATCAATAAATGTAGTTATATATATATGTTTTATTATATAGATAACAAAAAATTTTAAACACAACGTTGCATTTTTGTTTGTCGGTAAACCAAACCAAACCAAACCAAACCAAACCAAACCAAGCCTTAAGTCCCATCAAATAGGGTCGGCTGCATGAATCCTTCTTCTCCCACTCGACTCTATCCAAGGCCATTTTGTTAGTCAAATTAAGGAGATTCATATCTCTATTTACTACACTAGTCCATGTCAAATTAGGTCTATCCCTTCTCCTAACACTGCCATCTACTGTTGCTATATTACATCTCTTCACTACTGCTTCTGTTGGCCTCCATTGTATATGACAAAACCATCTCAATCTATTCTCTCTCAACTTATCTTCTATCGGTACTACTCCTACCCATTCTCGAATATACTCATTCCTAACTCTGTCTTTTCTAGTCTTGCCACATATCCATCTTAGCATTCTTATCTTAGCAACACTCAACTTCTCCACATGTTTCTTAATTGCCCAACATTCTGCCCAATACAACATCGGTGGTCTAATAACGATTATGTATAACTTCCCTTTTAGTCTAATGGGTACTCGTTTATCACACAGTACTTCAGACGCACTCCTTCACTTAAGCCAGCCCGCCTTAATTCTGTTCCATAAAATGAATCTCACAATTCACGATTCACGATTCACTATTTTAGCAAAACGATTCACAATTTAACAACAGTAAGGAGAAGGAACATTTACATCGGCCTTTACGAGATGTCGGGCGAGCGGAGTCAGTGAGAGGTGAGTCATAGAGGACGCCTCATACCAAGGGAACCTATGTCAAAGAACATCGGCATGTCTAGGGGAAGAGACTTTGCTTTGATATAGTGAATGAAGAAAAATCCAAGAGGACACACCACAACGCCGGGAGTAGCGCACCAAAAAGGCTGAAATCTATTGATAGCCGAGCTCCCAATTGAATGGAGAACGATCTGAGAAACTACCTGCAGAGGAAGCAACTCAATGCCGAGGTCACATTTCCCGTCAAACCGAGAACGCCGTTCTCAGTGGAGTTGGATAGGTTTGAGACCCCGAAGAGGTTTCATATGCCGAGGTTCCAGGTTTATGATGGTAAGTTTGATCCAAACTTTCATGTCGGCTTAGATTTGAATTCAATGGCTTTGTATAGTGGGAACAAGCAGCTGCTATGCAAGATGTTCCCTTCATCCTTTGGGGAAATTGCATCAGATTGGTTCCATAAGTTGTCGAAAGGAACTGTGAAGAGTTGAAAAGGCCTGGCCGAGATGTTTGTGGCCAGATTTATAACAAATAAGTTGCAGCCACTAAGGGTAGACTCCCTGCTGGCCTTTAACATTAGCGAGGGTGAAAGCCTCAGGGCTTATGCTAAATGGTATTATGAAGTGTTCAACTGAATACCGACATGCAACCAAGAGCTGGCGGTCGTATCTTTGAAAAATGGCCTAGAGGATGAATGCTCGCTTCTAAAGTCACTTGCAAAAACTCTACCAAAGAGTATCGAGAAGCTCATGGCACAAATTGAGAAATATGTTAGAGTAGAGGAAGACACGCACGGAGCAAAAACGCCAAAGTAGGAGAAGAGAAACGGCTCACCGAAGCGAGGCCGAGGTAATATTGGTTTTAACAGGCAGGAAATAGGGTTGAGGGCTGCACAGGTAGTCACCATTGTATTCAGGATCCTGGTCTACAAAGTTCTAGAAAGGATTAGAAACCAACCGTATTACAGAGTGCCGGAGAAGATCCCTGTCGAGTTTATGGAAAGAAGCCTTGAGAAGCATTGCGCTTACCATAATGATGATGGGCACTTGACATAGGGATGTAGGGCTTTGAAGACATACTTTGAGGATTTGGTCAGACAGGGTCACCTGAGAGACCTAGTAGATAAGGCTAAAACAAGGGAAGAGCATGCAAGGCTGCCCCAGGCACTAGCAGCAGCACCTCCACCACCACCGCCACAGCAAGCAGATGGACCTCGGGTGATCAATGTGATTCATTCGAAGGTCAATGAGAATGAGGTGTGTGGGAAGACTCAAAAAGTGAGGCACCTGCAGCATGTGTATTAGGTCTAGCAAAAGAAACCGAAGACCAATGAGTACCAGGGACCAATGGTCTCATTTACGAAGGCAAACCTGGATATGGTGTAGCATCCACACAATGATGCCTTGGTGATAATGCTGAAGATTGGGGTGTGCCAGGTAAGGCGCATACTAGTTGATCAAGGCAGTTCTTGTGACATCGTGTATGTTAAATGTTACAAGGAACTTGGCCTTCACCTAGATCATCTAGAACAATTCAACAGCCCGATGGTTGGGTTCAATGGAATGCCAACGTGGCCTCTAGGAGCCACAAATTTAGGGGTGCGTGCAGGCACGAAGAAGGTAAGCACGGAGTTCACGATAATTGACACCCCCTCCCCTTACAATGTTATCTTGGGCCAACTGTGGTTGCATGCAATGAGGGTTGTTCCCCCAACATTGCACCAACAGTTGCGATTCCCAATTGGACATAGGATTGAGGAGGTTAGAGGGGATCAGGTATAGGCAAAAAATTGCTCTATGGCAGCAATGAAGTCCACCTGTAATGTGCGAGAAGTAGAGACAGTGGAAATTGAAGATGAGGACATGGAGGTCCTAAATGATGTCGACAAAGAACCAGTTGACAAGAGTGAGGAAGCTTTGAAGAAGGTTCTAGTAAAAGAAGATGATGAAGAGCACTTCTTCTTTCTCAGCTCAGGCTTAGCCGAGGAAGAGGAAAGAGAGTTAGAGGCTTTCTTGCAAGCAAACATAAAAATGTTTGCTTGGACGCCATACGAGATGCCTGGTATTGACCCCGAGGTCACTTGCCATAGACTTAATATAGACAGGTCGGCTAAACCTGTCATCCAACGGGCAAGAATGCCGACATTGATTCATGTGGAGGCAGTAGAGGAGGAAGTTGACAAGCTGTTGGAAGCTAAGGCCATTCAAGAGGTGAACTATCCAACTTGGCTGTCCAACACAATAGTTGTAAAAAAAAAAGAATGGGAAGTGGAGGGCCTACGTGGACTTCACCAACCTGAATAAAGCTTGTCCCAAAGACAGCTTTGCTCTGCCTAAAATTGATCACTTGGTGGATGCCACTTTAGGGCATGAGAGGATGAACTTCTTGGATGCTTACAGGGGATACCACCAAATAGCAATGTGTCCCCCCTGACGAGGAGAAGACTGCATTCATCACCCAAAAAAGGCTGTACTGCTATAAAGTAATGCCTTTCGGGTTGAAAAATACAGGAGCAACCTACCAGAGGTTAGTGACCAAGATGTTTAAGCATTTGATTGGGAAGACAGTAGAGGTCTACATTGATGATATGTTCATGAAGACCAAAGAACCTGGGAATCATCTGGTCGACTTGAAGACAGTTTTTGATATCCTAAGAACATATCAGCTCTGACTCAATGCTTCGAAATGTGCATTTGGAGTTGGGTCCGATAAGGTTCTGGGATACTTGGTCACCAGAAAGGGGCATTGAGGCAAGCCCAGATCAAATCAAGGCCATCCTTGACTTGAAAAGCCCGACGTCAGCTAAGCAGGTCCAAATTTTGATTGGGAAAGCAGCAGCCTTGAATAGATTTATCAACCGAAGTTCTGATAAATGCAAACCATTTTTTAGTTTGTTAAAGAAAGCCACAGATTTTTTGTGGATAGAAGAGTGTAAAGTCCCCTTGGCCGACTTGAAAAGGTACTTAACAACAGCTCCAGTTCTGTCAAATCCAATACCTGGGGAAGAATTGTTCCTATACTTGGCAGTTTGAAAGCACGTAGTGAGTGATGTGATAATCAGAGAAGATGAGGGAGAGCAAAAGACAGTATACTATGTAAGTAAGACCCTAGCAAGTGCAGAAACTAGGTACCTGCCCTTGGAGAAATTGACACTAGCCTTGGTGATGGCTTTGAGAAAATTGAATCACTACTTCCAAGCCCAAAAGATTGTGGTGCTAACTGAGCATCCTTTGAAATCCCTGTTGCAGCAAGGAGATCTAATAGGCAGAGTAGCCAGATGGACAGTAGTGTTGGGCCAATATGACTTGGAGTTTAGGCCCAAAACAACAATTAAGGGCCAGGTTCTAGTTGACTTTGTGGCCAAGTTCACCCTTAGTGCCATCTTACATCAGGCTCCGATGAGCCGCAGCTTAGGATGTCCAGAAGAACCAGAAGAAACTTAACTGGGGCCAAAGGACCCCACACCAGCAAAATAGAAGAAGACAGAGCAAGCAAGATTCTGCGACATCTACATCGGCAATTCCTTCCGCTTGTTTGTTGATGGAAGTTCAAACCGTCAAGGAGCTGGGGCAGAAGTAGTATTAGTATCGCCAGATGGGCGAATAATAGAGCAGCCTATTCGTTTAGGGTTCAAAACCTCAAATAATGAAGCAGAGTATGAGGCACTGATTGCAGGATTGAAACTAGCAGTAGCCATGGAAACTAATGAGGTGATAGTTGTAGACACTCCATTTTGACCGGCCCTAAGACTTGGGCACTTTATTTTAACTACCCTCACAAAAAAAATCAAATTGAAATTTTAATCCCAAACCTCACCTATTTTGGCCAAATGAAAATATTTTTATTATTATTTTATGAATTTGTGGTATTTTATACTTTTATATAATTTTGTGTGTTGTACATAGTTTTTGATATTTTTATCTAAATTGGTATAAACATTTTTGATATTTGATAAAAAGAAAATGATAAAACAAAAAACATAAATAGAAAATAAAAAAGAAAAAATGATAAGATGGTGGAGGATGGGTGGAGCATAATAAAAAAGAGAAGATAGCTTTAAAAAAAACAAAAGAAATGGAGTGGGGCGGTTTGATAAACAAGAATAAAAGAAAAATAAAAAAGGTGGTGGAGAAGCATGATGGGGGAGAGTGGAAGAATAAAAAAAAAAAGAGAAAGAAAACATTGTTTAAAAAAACAAAATGCATATCAACACACAGATATCATCACTCGGTGGTGGTTCGGAGGATAATGTTTTAGAGCAAAAAGGAAAGAATGAGTAGGAAGTTTTGTGGGAGTGTTGTATAAATAATATATATTATCTCTCTCTCTTCTGGAGAGGACAACCCATACACACACACCAACATTACACACATACGACACACTGCTACACACCACACACACACAGTCGATACACATTCACACATATGCAGACAGATTGATACAGATTCACACACCCGGCACACAGGGATAGGGGCTGAACACACACACACAAGCTGGATCTCTCTCTTTCTCTCGCATGAAACATACCACCGATCACAGAGCAAAACACACACACGGAGACACTCATACACACGGCACATGCATACACATACACACACGGCAGCAAGACATACAGACACACATGCACTAGCTCTCTCTCTCCTCTCTCTAGGACACACCACACACGGCAGATCTCTCTCTCATCTTACCGACATGCATGGGTGATGGCTCTCTCTCTATAATTGATACTCAACACACCACTACAGGGCTCTCTCGCTGTTTTGATTCGGGGTTAGCAGAAGCATCACATATTGATCCACACACAACCCACACACAGCAGACACATGCACACTGCCACAGGCACCACCGCTGCCATCACCACGCCGCAGTTGCAGCAGCCACGGGAGGCACCACATCACAGCAGCAGCAGCCATGGGAGTCACCACATCGCAGCAGTAGCAGCCACGGGAGTCACTTCTCCATTCATACTTCCGGTGATAATTATTGCACGTTGGACTCATTTCCAGCAATGGGCTGTTTACTGCCGTGTGTGCTGGCTGCTGGTGGGTTTTCAGAGGTCGCTGACCCGTCCAGCCGACGGTGTGACCCTGGTTTGGTAGATGCATGGTGTGGGTGGGTGCATGGTGTCAAGGCTCAGTGCGTGTATCTATTATTTTAGGTAATGCAGTGGTGTCTACACACGTATTTGAATTGGTGGTAAGCTGAGATAAGGCTCTGTGTGGTGGGGTTCATGGTTACAATATAGATATTTTAAGAAATGGGCCCATGGTTACATATGGACTATTTGTGTGTTTCTGGGTGTGTCTTAGGCCCACATTTTGTTTTAGTTTCATGGACTGGATTGGAGTGAAGACATGGATCTTTGTTGGTTGATTGAATGGGCGGGGTTTAAAATGTTGGGCCCAATTTCCAGTGGAGAAAAGAAGTGGAATGTGCCAGTAATGAAGTTCTTTATTTTGTTTTTCTTTTGAGTGTTTGTGAGGATTTTATTTTATTCATCTCTCTCGGATCTGTAATATTCAAAGTATTGTAATAATTCCCCCACTCCGCTTCTTTCTATCCCATTCTTTTTTTTCTTTCCCTAACTGTACATATGTATATATCTGACATGCCATGCATATCCATGCTTTGCATCCATGTTTCATGCATTTTGATTCGGCTAAGTTTGCATTTGTGGATTTAATCAATTCTTCTGTGATTCTTTGCGCTACCTCATGTTCTTGAGATGATTCGCATGCCCTATTTTAGAGACCGAATCTTTAGCTGCATCTCATGAGTGAATTGTATTAGAAATTCTGTATATAGGATCATGCATATTTCACTAACTTTGTTTTGTAGTTGTTTGAGGGACGTCGGTCAATATGTGAGTTTTTATGCTTTAGCATTCCATTTGTATGTGTTTTTCTTATTATGTTTAGCATCCTACCATGAGGCTAGTTGCTTAAATGATAAACTGTTTGAATGCTTACGGATGAAGGCTTATTGCTTGAATTGGAATAATTCAACGATTGTGCGTTTTAAGCCAACTTTGTAGTGGCAAATTCACAAACTTTAAGCCCACTGAGGTGACAAATTCAAACTCTTTGCAAAACAAACATGAAATTGAATTGTTCCAATTTGAGCAAACTAGTTTATACTTATATGCTTCACATAGTAAATTTTAGGATTTACTAAATAATTAGAACATGAACATATAAAGAAAATAAAATTCATATCATGGTTTAGTAAAGGCCGATCATTTGATTGGGTGAGCGGGGGTGCTCATTATTGACCTTCCCCTCTCATACCTAAGGTTCAGAGCCAAGCATCTTTGGTTACGACGAACAGTGACCTTGGCACGAGTCACGGGTTTCCTAATTTTTCAAAATATTAGGTGGCGACTCTAAGATCTGATGACGCAGTCCATTTTTGACAAAATTACAATAAAATGGATTTCCGATAAAAGTTGCCAAATCTAGACTCTCATCTACGTTTCACATTGCACTCGTGAGACTAGATCAAAGAGATCTCAGGAGTTCGAACTGTTTAACGCACGCGGGTACCCCCTGGGCATGTTACAGTTTCTGGCGACTCTACTGGGGACTTATAAAACCTTGACTCGAACTACATGATATGACTTATAGTTTCAGTTATATGTTTATTGCATTGCATGAATTGGTGCATTTAAAGTTCCTGTGTTGCCCAGATACTGGTGGGAGCACAGGCATACTTTTTGTGACACTACACCTATCTCTATGTTACTTTGGAGGCCTTGTGTTATAATCTTTTGAGATCTGAAAGTTCTCAGACTTTGAAGAGAGGCTAATATTGACTCTTCTGAGTTCCTAAGATCTTCATTGGTTATGACCCAAAGGACTCTTTGGTAATGTCACCTTGACTTCAACCCCTAGAGTAGAGCTAACCTTGTACATATAGTGAGCTATAGTACATTTCAAATTAGGATATGATGCTTTCCCATTTCTATGATGTATGATACCACTTGTCTGAATAGTGAAACTCTAGATCATTTCAAGCTAGGACAGGATAACCCTACCCTCCGTAGGGGTGTTTGTTCTCTTTCCCGCTTTATGTGCAATGTATTGGATCTATACAGGGGTTCTCAAATTCAAATGAATGGTTCAGGCTGTTCATTAACACCATTACTACAAAAACAAAAAATAAAATAAAATAAAATAACAAAAAACATAAAATCAAAAAAATTTTAAAAAAAAATCTGATATCCCACAAAGTCGACCATTGTAAATAAATAGAACTTGTAGGGTATCCGACCATCTCTTTGATTGGGGATTGTCCAACTGTTGATTGCACGAGCTTTATTTTGACTGTTGTGGATGGCCCACACTTTGACTAGCAACTTGAGAATGGTTTTATTCTGAGTTCTGAATTGAGTATTGAGTCTAAGTTTGATTCCACCAAGTTTGTAGAGTTGGGATCAGGCTCGAGTCATTCTAGTGAGTCAGAGTCTATTGCTTTCGAGAGTGCTAACCTAGACATTTCTGTCCTGTCTAGGTCATCTTTGTCATTTTCCTTTGAGTCTGTTGTCTTGTCAAATAAAAATGCCATAGAGTCTGCCTACTTCTCTGTGCCTTTAAATCATAGTATTGACCAAAGTTTTTCAAAACTTTTTCCAAAACTCTGATAAAAACGAAGAGGAAGAAATTTCTTGGGATTTGCAAATTTTGATCAACTGAGAGGAAGAGAGGTGTGCTAAGCCCTTGATGAATGAGATCATTTCTGTTAATGTGGGTACTGAGAAGGATCCTGACTTGGTCCAAATTGGTTCTATCTTGTCTTCGTAAGAGTACGAGTGATTAGTCACTTTATGAAAAGATTTCAAAAACTGTTTTTGCGTGGTCCTACGAAGACATGCCTGGAATTGATTATACAGCATAGGATCCCTCTTGACTCGAGGTCTGACCTCCTTAGCTCCTTAGCTCTCAAACCGTGATTCGAAGTATTCAATGATCAATCAAAGTGTAAGGCTTGCGTAGCCGAATTGGAAATAGCCCTTGAACTAGGGGTCATGATGTGATTCAAATGGAGGCAGCCCTTCAACTAGGGGCAATAAAGTCGAATGTGATTCAGATTTGAAACAACCCTTGAACTAGGGGCAAAAGTGTGAGGCTTGCATAACTGAAATGAAGGCAGCCCTTGAACTAGGGGCAATAAGGTACTACCCTTGAGAGGCTCGCTAGGCCGAAAACTCGGAAGGGCAACCCAGGCAAAAGTTAGAGCACAAAAAAAAAAAAGAAAAAAAGAAAAAAAGAAAAAGAAAAATGAAAAGCTCACAAGGTTGAAAACCCAAAAAGGGCGACTTTGGCAAAAATTAGAGCGTAAAAGGAGAGTGTCAATACCCAAGTGAACCTTAGCCAAAACTATGTAGGGCCTGTGATTCAGATTGGAAACATCCCTTGAACTAGGGGTAAGAAGATCGGATGTGATTTAGATTTGAAGCAGCCCTTGAACTAGGGGCAAAAGGTTGGATGTGATCAAAGAGTTTAAACTGAATCGTTTCCCAATGAAGACCGCCCAGAAAGGCAAAACCCAGAATTTGAGAGAATGAATTTTATTATTGAAGGACAGTTGAGTTCCTATCCACTACACTAGGGGCAACACTAGAAGCAACTTTAGACCCAATTAGCCTAGTTCGTACATCATCATATATACTGGTCAAGTGTAGCAGTCATTCTTATAGATGGCCTAGAGATCTCACACCTAATCAACATGGACAAGTTAAAACAAAAGTACCATCCTTGAGAGGCTCGCTGGGCTGCAAACCCGGAAGGGTAACCCAGGCAAAAGTTAGAGCAGAAAAAAATCAAAAAAAAAAAAAAAAAAGTTAAAAACCAAAAAAAAATGAATGAAAAAAAAAATGAAAAAAATGAAAAAAGAGAAAAGCTCGCAAGGTTGAAAACCCGAAAGGGCGGCTTTGGCAAAAGTTAGAGCACAAAAGGAGAGTGTCAATACCTGAGTGACCCTTAGTCGGAACTACGATCGCCTGATTCCTATCTTTAGGATACGTAGGTAGCTTCATCTTGAAGTTCGGCCGTAATAATTTTTCAACTCTTTCATCTTATCCATGTTTGATTGGTGTATCTTTAATCGACTTGGTTGCCCTATCCGTGTTTGATTGGCTTATCTTTGTTCTGCTTGGTTCAGTAGGTTCGATTTAACTTGGCTCTGTTCGGTCCACTTGGCTTCATTTGGTTCAGATCGGCTTGGTTCGATTATCACCATTGATTATCTGGCTTGGGGGCTGTGCACCCCAATGGTTGATTCCATTGATTATCTGGCTTGGGGCTGTGCACCCCAATGGTTGATTCCATGTTGGTTGAATGGTGGCCATTTGCAAAAATAGATTTTGATTATTTTGAATGAAGTTGACTAATTTTCTCGAAAATTATTCCATGTTTTTGCAAAACTTGGACCATTCTTTGGACTCAAAAAAGGAAAATTTCCAGTGCTCACAGCTTAGCTTACATGATTGCAAAACAGAAAATGGAATAAGTATGCTAATCCAACTCTCATGTTGATCAAAACAATTTTACAAAAAAATCAAGAAAAAAAAGAATTCAAGGCAATGAATTAGGGGCATAGTTGAGTCAGTGATTCTATTTTCTCCCCCGCTCGAGTCACCTAGTCAGTGTATTCATACCAGTTAGGGTGTTCATACCAATTAGTGTATATAAGTGTGTTCCTTTCATACCATTCAGTGTATTCATACTAGTCAGGGTATGCATACCAGTCAGTGTATATAAGTGTGTTCCTTTTATACCAGTTAGTGTATTCATACCAATCAGTGTATATAAGTGTGTTTGGATTGATTTGCTTCGTTTTTCAGTTCATTAGGTCATTCTTTGATTCAGGTCAGTATAGAGTCAATGTCCAATTCAGAGTTCAAAATTCAATTATTCTCAAATTCAATCAAACAAATTTATTTTCAAGCTCAAAGTGATGTGCCAGTCACGCCATTGATGTATAAAAACTAAACTGATTTTATTGTAGTTAGGGGAGGACATCCCCGATTACAGAGACTCTAAAACTAAAATAAAAAAAAAAACTCAAAAACAAAAACTAGAAAATACAAGAAAAAAAGTTAAAGCTACTTGCCCACTCCAAACAAAACAAACCCATATATACAAAAAGAAAAAAAAAATATATATATATATAAACCTAGAAAAAAAAAAAAAAACTGAGAAAAAAGAAAAACTCAAAAAAAGAAGAAGATAATAATAATAAAAAAAAGGGATCTTGTTCTTCTTTCTTCTCCGATGACGGCCACGCATCGACTTCACTTACTCGGCTCTCCCGCCGAGCTCTTCCTCTTTTTTTTGTTGGAGACCCTCGAAGGCCCTGCCCCAATGCTTCCGTCGAGAGAGTCGGCCCCCTGCTGACTATCAAAGGCGAAGTAAGAAGGCACTCCAAATCAGGCCATGGAGGTGGCCTGCCGCTTCAGCTCCTTGTTCTCGGCTTTCAGTGCACAAATCTCTACTCACGCATCTTTGTACATGTGCTAGAGCAGAGAGAGTTGGGCGTTGACCTAATGTACTTCACTCATCCTGGCCTACAGTTGGTGAGACAAGTTAGTGACCGGCGCCACTGTCTCCATGCAGGACCTCAATGTAAAGTGGTTGGCTTCTAGGTCAGATTGAACGGCCATGATTTGCTCAATCGACAGCATAGGAAGGTCAGGAAGAGGAATGATGGGAAGAGTGGGAGTAGGGGCACTCGGCCCAGAAGAGCTTACAGGATCATTCAGATACGGAAACAGAGTGAGGGGACAGGACGAGGAAGCCATGGATGCGTGGTGAGAGGTGTAAAAGAAAAGAGTCTTAGAGAAATAGCAGAGAACAGACTAGTTTTGGCAGCCTTTCTCTTCCGCTTAGTCTCTCTGTTATGTCTCTCGAGGAAGAAGAAGACGGAAGAGGAGAAGATGAAGGAGATGGAAGAGAATGAGGAAGAAGCAGAAGAAGAGAGTGATTAAGAAGAAGAGAAAAGAGTGATGAAGAAGAAGAAGACAGAAGAGAAGAAGACAAGGAGGGAGAGAGCCGAGGTGAGCTTACATCGAGGCGGCCTACTTTTGTCAGCCAGTGACGCAAAAGCAGGCCGCGTGACAGGCGTGGATGTCGAAAAAAAAGAGAGAGACGCGGGAGAGTTGTGTATGCATGTGTGTATATATATTGTATAGCTATGTAATATAGATATTTGTTTGAACATTTGGTCACAGAAGTGGCTTGAGTTTAGTGGTTTGGCTCAGTGGTTAAGGATTGAAAGGTTGAGCCCAAGGTCAGGGGTTCGAACCCCACATCGAGTGTTTCTTTGTTTTGTTTTTGTTTCGGTTTTATGTATATATGTCTTGTCTACCTATATATATATATTTGTTTGAATTGTTTCTGTCACGAGAGTGGCTTGAGTTTAGTGGTTTGGCCCAGTGGTTGAGGATTTAGAGAGTCTAAGCCTGAGGTCAAGGGTTCGAACCCCACATCGAGTGTTTCTTTGTTTTGATTTTGGTTTTTATGTAAATATGTCTTGTATAAGTATATATATATATTTGTTTGAAAATTTTGTCACAAGAGTGGCTTAGTTCAATGGTTTGGCTCAGTGGTTGAGGACCAACAGACGAAGCCCGAGGTCAGGGGTTCGAAACCCCATATCCCCACATCCATGCATTTTATGTTTTTCCTTTCTTTTTTGCGTGTTTTGCGTACGTGTGCTGACATCAGCAAACGGAATATGCCTTCTCTGTAACGGTATCTTACTACTGACGACCTCAAGCGGAATATTCTCCATCTGTGTATATCTCCGTATATGTCTGTATATAGGTCCGTATATGTTTGTGTCGTATATGCCTGTATATATCCGTATACATCCGTATATATCTGTGCATATATATACCGTATATATCTGTGTATATATCCGCCTCTGTCTGTGTATATGTCTGTATATGAATATATGTATACTGCATGTACATTCTGTGCATCTATCGCACAATAATCTCATTCTGTGCACCTACCACACAAATTTCAATTTCAATCGCCCTGCTTTGGGCACCGCCTTGCTTTGGACACCGCACTGCTTTGTGCATCAATTTCTACAGAAGGTCCTTTACTGGGCCCCTTTTGAGATGTGTGCACCCATCCTAGGTAGAGGACTTCCTGTACGAGATTCATGAAGGTGTATGCGGAAGCCATGCTTGGGGCAGATCACTTGCTTATAGGGCCATAACTAAGGGGTATTGGTGGTCCTAGATACAAAAGGATGCTGAAGCCTACGTGAGGAAGTGTGAAAAGTGTCAAAGGTTTGCACCTTTGATACACCAGCCAGCTGCAGATTTGAATCTAGTATCCAGCCTCTGGCCATTTGCCCAGTTGGGCATGGATCTTGTTGGGCAATTGCCCCAGGCGATTGGGACAGAGAAAGTTCTTGTTAGTAGTTACTAATTACTTTACAAAATGGGTAGAGGCAGAACCCTTAGCCAAAATCAAAGATGTGGATGTAAAGAATTTTATCTGGAAGAACATAATCACCAGGTTTAGGATTCCAAGAGCCATTATGGTAGACAATGGCACCCAATTTGATAGTAAATTGATCAAAAGCTTTTGTGCCAAGTACAAAATGAAGAACTATTACTCTACTCCTAATTTCTCCAGAGTAATGGTCAAGCAGAAACATCCAACAAAACCATCTTGGATGGGATCAAGAAAAAGCTGGAAGTAGCCAAAGGAAAATGGGTGGAAAAGTTGCCCAATATGCTTTGGGCATATCGGACTACGCTGAGGAGATCAACTGGGGAGTCTCCTTTTGCCATGGCTTATGGCACTGAAGTAGTTATCCCGCTGGAGGTCAGCATCCCTTGAATCAGAACCCAAGGAGTAGAGAATGAGACCAATGAGGCATTCCTAACCCAAGATCTGGACCTGGTAGAAGGAAGAATGGAGAGAGTAGCAATTCGACTGGGGACATACTAGTAGCAGCTTGCCAGGGCTTACAACAAGAAGGTCAACCCAAGAGAGTTCAAGATTGGGGACCTCGTCTTGAGGAAAGTTGTCGGCAACAAGAAGCATCCTAGGGAGGGCAAGCTTGGCCCAAACTGGGAAGGGCCTTACAGAATTATCTCGGTTGCCGGCAACGGAGCATATTGGCTAGAAGACAGTGATGGCAAGGAGTTGCCACAACCCTGGAACACTTGCAATCTGAAGTTTTTCTATCATTAGTTTTTGCTTTTAGATTTATGTACTGATTTTATTAGCCGAAGTTTTAATAAAACACTTGCTTGATTTTATTTTTATTGTTGTTGATATTTGACTGATAACCGAAGTAGTCTTATGACGATTTTTCCGAATGAAACATGATGAATAACTTAGACATATTGTATGGTAGAGTTGAATTATACTTGTCATATGAAAGAGTTGAACTAAGTTAGCGATGTTTCCGATTGAAACATGATGAATAACTTAGACTTATAGTATGTTAAAGTTGAATTATACTTTCCATATGATAGAGTTGAACTCAGTTTGCGATGTGTCCGATTGAAACATGATGGGTAACTTAGACTTATCGTATGGTAGAGTTGAATTATACTTACCATATGATAGAGTTGAACTAAGTTTGCGATGTTTCCGATTGAAACTTGACGAGTAACCTAGACTTGCCACTATGGCGGAGTTGAACTAAGTTTGATCTAGCTATGATTATCAAACTTGGTTAATCTTTGTTTGAATCAAACCTCAGTAAGAATTGGAGTTGCATTATTAATGTGAACATAAGTAGTACTTAGGTTCACATTAGGGAGCAGGAGGCAGGAATGAGGAATAGGCTTGACACTTGTTAAAATTTTTGAAAAATTTTACAAAGGTAGAGTCAGCCGAGGTATCCAAATAAAGGATACTCGAATTGCTTGTTACCCGAGATCACTAACCAGGTTAGTCTATCTTTGAAAGGATGAGGTCTTGCTAAAGAACAACTAGTACAAGTAAAGGAAGAACACTTGTAAAAATGTTTTGAATGAAATGTTTTTTAAGTGTTATTTGGCCGAGATCACAGTAAAAGGTGAACTCCAAGGTAAGTTGGTCCGAGGTAACCAACTAATGGTGCACTCAAGATGAAGTGGATCCGAGGTGATACATGTCAGATGTATTCTAACCTGAAGTGATTACACAGTTCAAGTGTGCTTAGAAAATTGCAAAAATATTCTAAGTGTGGAAACATGCAAGGCGTAGAAGAAAAGTAGTAAGCATACATGAAAAGAAGCATTCAAAGAAAAAGAAGCATGCATTCAAAGAAGAGACTTGTTCAGATACAAAAGGCGCATCGGCCTGGCATAAAAGACTACTTGTCCAACTATAAGAGATGGCACTTCGGCCAAACAAACAAACTATTACAAGTGTTCAAAAGTGAAAGAAAAAAGTACTGAAAAGAGAAAAAGTTCAAAGGAAAGAAGGAAAAAAACTAAGCACTATGATCTTTGGCAATGGTCTCCGATTGATCAGCCTCGGTTGTTGGCATTGTTTTCGGCCTCGGCAGACAGTTGTTTTGACTTCTCGGCCTCGATCTCAGCGTCAATCTCAAGGAGAGTCTGGTTCAGGCTCCTCTCTGTAGTTGCAGTCTCGGCCTCAGATATGGCTTTCTTAGCAGAGATATGTTTGGGGACCTCATCCTCCTCTTCGTCCTAAGTCAAGTCCAGGACTTGCTCATTCAAAGTTGGGGACTTAGCCCCAGCAGATTCTTCAGTATCGACTTCTTCCTCGGCTTCTTCCTCCCCCTCAGCTTCATCTTCAGATTGGCTTGGAGTAGGAGAGAATTGCATGACAAGTCGGCTTGTGTCCCGAAGAGGCGAGTCGTCCGGGGATGGCCAACTCCTTCGAAGCGACCGTCCAGCCAAGGGTGTACCCCTTGTTGTACGCCTGGTTGACCTGCTTCTTATATGTATCACGGACGTCGGTCGTCCCTTCCTCGTAGGCCTTCTCATTGGTGGCTCTAATGTCGGCCTCTTTTGTGGCGAATGCTATCTGAAGCTTGGTCTGGGCCTATGTCTCCTTTTCTTTTGCTTCTTTTGCTTTGGCCTTGGCGACCTCGACAATGTTCTCGGTAGCTTCAGCACGATCTTCGGCTTTGCTTTAGGCCAATTAGGCTGTTTTGGTTTGGTCCAACAAGCTTCAGCTGCGAGCCTCAAACTGGTTTAGTAAGGTAAGGAGCTTGGCTGCCTCCTTAGTCTTCTTGGTCAACTCCTTCTTAAACTCCTCAGCTTTGACTACGAGTGAGTGACCTTGCTGAATGGTTTGCAAGAAGGAAAACAGAAAATTCGTTCAGTACAAAACTCATAAGTTGGAGAATTAAATAAGAAGGAACAAAGTATAAAGACTTACTAGAACGCAGTGTTGCATCATTAGAGCATAGTTCTCATACTCTATTAGCTCGGCTATTCGGTTGAGGTCGACTGGCAAGAGAACGGCGGTAGAGAGGGCAGTGCTGACTTCCACGTTGTCGAGCGCATTGTCCCCGGCCAGCAAAGGTCGGTCTCCCACCATGACTGTCGGAGTCCATGGCTCATTGGCACGAAAAAAGCCTAGATAAGTTGTGCCCCCAACCTCGGCTTCTTCGAGGAAGGTTCCTCAGACGATCCGGCCTTGGCAGGCCTCTTCTTGCTGGTAAATGATTGTTTCTCGATCTCGGCCAACTTTGAGATCGGTACGGTTTCCTCAGACTCGACTTTCGTGGCGGTGGCCTTTGCCTTAGTCCTTTTTACCCTTTTGACTTTTGGCTTGGGCTAGGTTTGAAAAGGAGAAGAGGAGTGGACAGGCACCACCCTAGGGATATCGGCAAGAAGGTCATCGGGGACTATATTTGCACGGCCCATTTTGTCGGCTGTAGCGGCGACGGTGACTCTGGAGCCGAAATGAATTGATGGTAGAGCGATTGGAGGGTTGGTTGGGTCAATTGCCGAGGTGTTGGAACCTCAACGCCTTCTGATGTGAGTTCTTCCAATTGGGGCATTAGGTGGAGCACGACGTCGGTGTTGGCGCTAGAATGGTGGAACTAGTTGGGGTGAAGAGGTTAATGGTTATTCCGCTGGATCTGATGTCGATCCCTGGTTTGGCCCTGTTGATAAGGTGGCTGGCAGGGTTGTTACAGATGGAGGAGATTTTTTTTTTCGAGGGACGTCGGGCAAAGGGCTCCGGTATGTTGGTATGTAATTAAAAAGGAGTGGGGCTTTGCGGTCGTCAATGGGAAACTAGAGAAGTCGGATAAGGTTGGCACTGGGAATATGAGTTTGACGGAAGTTTTTTTCTAGCTGAGGGGGAGCTGCAAAGGCAAAGGGAAAATGTTAGAACAGAGTAATAGAAAGATTGCTAAATAAAGTAGTAGAGAAAGGAATTTGGGGGGGACTAGGTCATTACCCTTGTCATCCCTAAAAACTTCATAGCGCAAAGGGAAGAGGTGGAGCTCATTGTCTGGTGCAAACTCCCAATTGCCTGAGACAATTTGGTAGTCGTTTGCCGCGCCCTTATTTGAGTATGGAATGTCGGCTATCAATTTGTACTGGGTAGATCTTGGCTTGAGGTAGTAAGTGTAGCCAGAGTTGGTTTTAAGGCCACACATTGTGTAGCAATACTGGACGTCGGATAGGGTTATTTTGATCCTAAAGGAGTTTACAACTACTTGCATAGGGTTCGGTTTATAATAATGGAGGACCTCCTTAAAAAGGATATCTAGGGGAAACCTGACTCCGCCCTCAACTATGGAGACTATGGGAAAGGACATGTAGCCCTTCCCAGGCAAGATAGAGTCATCCTCTCTAGCCAATCAAAGTTGAACATCTGCTGGAATGAAAAACTCTTGCCTAAAGTACTCTAGTTGGAAGGGGGTGTCTACTCTCCACCTAAACATGTCCATTATCTCGGCTAAAGTGGGTTCGGTAAACAAAGTTTTGATAAAACGGCTTGACAAAGCGTTAAAGACCTCGGCTAAACCCTAAAGGCACTGGGGCAAGGATTTTGAAGATCTAAGGGGAATTTTGTTTCAGTTTTTCCTATGTGTGTGGGTTCTAAAGCAATTCCCAAACCTAGAACTACAGAAACAAGAATCAAAGGACAAGAATCTGAAAACAAGTAAGAAAACAGAAAGGAACATGATTCAAAATCAGAGGCAAGCAATATTCAAGAATTAAACCGAAGCAGAAATATGGAGAAAACAACATAGATATAGCAAGAACAATGCAGATGACACTCAAGAAGCACATGAACAGAATAATCAAAGATAATGACAAATTAAAGCATTCAATAGCAACGTAGATATGATTTCAGATATAGTGCAGAACAACGTCTAAAGCATTAGGGCAAATCACAAATTTACAGATTCAATGGTCACAGATACAATGAAAACATATGGCAAGACCCTAAAGCAAGAATATGGCCAAGGATAATGGAAGACAATAGTTAAAAAGGAGACATTAAGGACTTACCGAGTGAGGCTGACTGAATAAACGCTAGAATAAGGCTTACCGGAAGCAGACGATGAAAAGCTCGCCGGAGGAGGTGATTGTAACAGTTGCGAAGAACTTGAAAGAACAGCAATGGAGGTTTGGGAATTTCTAGAGAGAGAAAGTCTGAGCAGAGAGAGAAGACGTAAGGTGAAGAGACAGAGAGAAAGAAAGAGTTTTGTCAAAAACACAAAAATACGGCAAAACATGATGAGGTGCCTTGGACGATGTGCCTGTTGGGCAGCGTGGCCAGAAGCAACGCGATTCGATAGTGCGTGTCAGGTATGAGCCAATGGGATAGAGACATGTGGAGGAAGCAATTGAAGAGACTGTGCGTGACAGCTTATTGTAGCTCGCCTTTTTCGCGCCCCCTTTTGGAAACTTAAAATAAGCCTTACAGTTCGGACTCCCGTGGTTCTGAATCTAATCTCACAAGTGCAATGTGAAATAGATAAACACCAAAGAGTCCAAATCCGTCAAATCATTTGGAAAATTGATTTTGAATTAAAAAATGCCAAAAAATGGACTGCTTTGCCAGATACAGAGTTGCCACCTAAATATTTTAGGAAATCTAGAAAACCCATGACTCGTGCCAAAGACCACGTGTCCGTCATCACCAAGATTGTCTCGGCTCGGGAAGTTAGGTACGAGAGGGGAAGGTCATGAATTCAGCACCCCCACTCGCCGGATCAAAGATCGGCCTCTACTAATCATGATATGATTTTTATCAACATTATATACTCTTGTTCTGGTTTATTAGGCTAGCATTTACTATGTGATGTGCGCATACAGGGTATAGACTAGTTTGCCTAATTGGAACAATTCAATTTCATAATTGTTTTTTGAAAAGGGTTTGATTTTGCCACTTAACAAAGTGAGCTTAAAGTTTGTGAATTTGCCACTTGACAAAGTGGGCTTAAATGTACATTTATTGAATCATTCCAATTCAAACAATAAGCCTTCATCCACAGGCACTCAAACAATTTAACAAGTAAGCATTTAGCCTCATGGCAAGCATGCTAGTCATGGAAGTCACTCACACTCATACAAGTATGCTAAAGCACTAAAAACTCACTTAGTACTCCAAGCCAAAAAAGAAACTAGTTAGAAAAATACATGTTCCTAACTATGCCAAATGTCTAATGCAACACATGCAATATGCAATTACTAGGCTTGGCTACTAATATGGCATATGACTCAATTCAAGACATGCGGTCTAAGCACATATTCAAAGAATGTATTTAAACAACGATGCAGTTAGAATGATGCGCCGAGCCTTAGTGCATGCAATACAAGATGAGTGGATGCAAGCATAAGGTATGCTAAACAAAATGTGATGCTTCTAAATTAACCATCGTAAGCTAGTAGGTAAAAGGGAGAAAGACGTGGGATTGAAGGAGAGTTCGAATGAATTAACTAGCTAATTAACTAACTATTACAAACCGAATAAATAGCTAAACTACTTAACTAATTATTACAACACTTGAATTAATTAACTAGTTAACTAACTAATTAAATAATTACAACGTAGGTGTAATTAGGATAAGTAATTAAACTAAACAACTAACTACTATGCCTCGGGAAACGAGGGATGTGCATGCGCATGCTCGGATTCCACCCGAAAATACCACCGTTTTGCTTCCGAATGCTTCTGTTTGCATAGTTAAACACTTCCAGAACAAATCTGCTCCACCTTACAACCACATTTCTGAGCTTTGCATTAGTGGTTAGCTAGCCACTGGTGAAGATTGTTGGCCACCAGCCGGCCATGGAGGTGGTCTGCCAGCCACCTGCCGGCCACTGCTGCACAAGTTCATCATGCTGCAACAGAGGACAAACAATGCATGTACAGGGTATTTTCAAGGGTTGTCTGCACAACTCACCTCTCATTTTCATAAACAAATCCAAGGAATGTGAACTTAAGCCACAAACCACCAATTCAAGCAATTTCATTGCATGATGGCTTGTGACTCCAAGTGTGCAATTTCAATAAATGCAAGAAAAAAAGACACAAACCTCCTCTCCTTTCATGGAAGATCAAGGGAAGTGATTGACCTTGGAGACTTGGATCATTTCATCACTAGCAAGTATGAAATGGTCCAAGTTCTATGTGTTCAATTAACGTTCGATTGAACACACCAAGACACAATCAAATTCTTATCTTTGCACAATTTTAGTTTCAACTTTTAGTTACTCCTTTCAATTACCCTCCCATTCTTTAACCAATTAAGTCCATTGGTGAGTTGAGTCCTCTAAAAGAGAAGGAAGTGTCAAACAAGGGGTAGTTTAAGGCAAGAGAGAGGTGTCATGCTGTTGATAATAAACCCCCAAAAGAGGATTAAACTATTAAGCATAGACCTCAATCTTAAGCCTAAGCAATCCCAAGGTTGAAACAACCCTCAAAGCAAACAAAGAGTGAAGAAATAAGGGAGGTTGTAGAGATTATGCTTGCTGAAATTAAGTGAGAAAAACACTAAAACAATACAATCAACTCAAACAAGTGGTGTCTAAAGGCCTAAAACACTGAGTTTGTGAGGACACTTACACTAGAAGCATGCAAAACAAGACTCAAATGACTTAACCAACCCAAAACAGAGTTAAAAAAATCCAAATCAGAGGTTAAAACATGCTGGAATTAAGCTATAAATGGCTAGAAAATTAAGCAAACACATAGCATAAACTAGGCTAGTAAACAAGACACAAGGAGGGGAGGCTAACCCCTCCAAATTTGGACTTCAAAACATGATTTTGGCCACTGAAAAAGCTTTGAAAATCAGTGTTTAAAAGCTTGGAAAAAGATAGTAAAAGGGTGGGAAACATAAGGGCAAAGGCCTTCAAAACAAGGTATAAAGAAGGGCCATCAACCCCTCAACCTTTAATGGCCTTAAACCCAAGCTTCAGCCTAAAAAACACAGAGTTTTGACAGCCCAAAAATAGTGGGAAAATAGTAGAAATAATAGTGGAGAAAGCAAGTAAAGAGGCAAGGCCTTATACCTCTTGAAGAGAAGAGTAATTCCAAGAAATAAAACCAAGTACACCCTCTAGAGCTCAAACCAAGCTCAAGAACTCCTCAGCTCAAAGATGAGAAGATTTGGTTAAGGGTGTATAGGCAAAAGTTAAGGAATTGGAGGCTAAAGTGTAGAGATTTGCTAGAGAGAGAGAGAATTGTAGAGAGAGGAGAATTTTTGAGTTCAAAATTTTCTAATATTGCTACAAGAGAGAGGGGGTCCCCATATATAGAAAACATGAAATTCTCTCAAGGAGATCCAACCCTACACGTCGGTAAAGATGCATGCATCTGTGCAAACAGCTAGCACAACTGGCATAAAATATCTGCAAAATACACTGGTGGTCGGCCAGCCATCAGTGCTGGCCGTCCGTCCATCACTGGTGGCTGGCAAGCCACATTAGTAGCCGGCAATAGGCCAGTAACCAAGAAGTGATGGCCGGCAGCCTAAAAGGGGTGGCCGGCAGGCCACCAGAGGCTGCAGGCTCGAAAACCAAAGGTTGGTCCAAGAATGAGGCAACAGGTGTACAAAGTTTGAAAGGCTTAAAGTTATGGTATTCCGTTGAGGGCTTCAAGCACTTAGTAAGCATATAATCTCATCATTGGGTGTGCATGCAATGGTGTCCAAGTTGTAAAGCTCGTAAAAAATGGGGTGTTTACACTTATGCACAGTTAGAACTCTTGAAATTCTTGAATTAGTGAGGCCATAACCTGGGCTAGAGGAGCAATCCCAGGTGAGAGACTTGAAGAACTTGATTCTTGGTTCTTGATCCTTAGTAGAATGGGCAGCAGAGTCTTGGTTACTTGAAACCGACGAGATGATCTCGGTTGTGAAGAAGAAATGAAATTTTAGCCGACATGCTATAGGGACAAAACTATGTAGGTTCCATTACCTCAGGTTGCCGTGGTAATAGAACCTAGGGGGCAATTATGGAGACGTATTTTGTGAGTGACAGCATGTGGCTAAAGTGACGTCGAAGTGTTAGCCGAGGTGCCACGTGGCTTGGCCATGCACTAAGATGATCTTGGCTAGGCCGAGTTTATCTGCAGAGATACCGGAATCCGAGATAAGCAGATAAGGGACAAGAGTCCTAGTATAGCTCGACTTTTCGTGCTCCTTTCGAAAGACGAATAACCTTACAGTTCGGACTCCCATGGTTCTGAATCTGATTTCACAAGTGTAATGTGAAACAGTGAAAACACAAAAAGAGTCCAAATCTGGCAATTCTTTTGAAAAATTGATGTTTTGAATCAAATGCCAAAAATGGACTGCTTTGCTAGATTTCAGAGTTACCACCTAAATATTTTTTGGGAAATTTAGGAAACCCGAGACTTGTGCCAAAGGCCACTTATCAGTCATCGCCAAAGTGTCTCGACTCGGGAACTTACGTACGAGAGGAGAAGGTCATGAATTGAGCACCTCACTCGCCCGATCAAAGATCGGCCTCTACTAATCATGATGTGATTTTTATTTACATTATATGCTCTTGTTCCGATTATTAGCTATTTTTTACTATGTGACATACACAAATATAGATTAATTTGGAAGAATTAGAACATTTGATTTTGTGTTTTATTTGAAATTGTTTTGTGAATTTGCCACATGAAAAAGTGGGCTTAAAATGCACATTAATCAAACTATCCCAATTCAAGCAACTAGCCTTCATCCACAGGCATTCAAACAGTTATATCATTTAAGAAATTAGACTCGTGTAAGTATGCTTTGACATGGTAACACAAACATTCGATGCAAGATGCTAAAACACATAATTACTCACCTAGTACTCCGAGCCAAAACAAAGCAAAATAATTAGAAAAATATGCATGCTCCTAATTAATGCAATATGACTAAATGCAACGCACACATTATGTAATTTTAATAGGCTCAGCTATGAACATCGCATATGATTCCATTTAAGACATGCGATAAAGCACAAATTCAAGTAATGAATTTGAACATTGATATTTAGTATAATGAGCCGAGTCTTTGATCCATGCAAGACAATGGATGCAATGCATAAGAATGCTAATTTGAAAAATGATGTCCTATACTAACCATCGTAAGCGAGTAAGTAAAAGGGAGAAAGACGTGGGGTTGGAAGACATACAACTTATTACATAATTGCCCTCGCACAAGAAGGTTCCGAAAGTCCAAATTAAACTAATTATTACAAAACCAAATGAATAAATAAGCAAAAAATTAACTAGCTAACTACTCTATTACAACAAGGATAATAATGGGAAATAAACTAGCTATAACAATTACAAATAAACAATAATAATTACAACACTTATGATTAACAAGACTAATTATAACAATAATAATATATTAATTACAACAATACTCGGGGCATTAATTTACAACAATGATGCAAGCGAGGATACGCAAGGGTTGCATGCACAGTGTCCAAAAATAGCTTTGTCTGCCCAGGCTTGCTCTGTTTCACCTTCAGCCACTGCCCTCTATTTTCTGCAAAACATATTGCTGATCAAACATTGATGGCCAGCTGTGCCTCAATGAGGCCTGGCCGTGCCCCAAAAGGGCTGGCCATGCCTTAATTTCATGCAAAATCCTATTTTGTGCTCTGAAGTGAAAACAGTGCAGTCAAAGTTATTTTAGACTCTGTTTGTCCCTTTCACGCTTCTCTGTCATGGGAAAGCCTCGAGAGAAGGTTGGAATCGTTTCCAAAACCATTAATGAGGAAGTTGATTGCTTGATAATTTCGGGCACAATTTGGACAAAGATTAATAAATGCAATGAACAACGACCACCTTCCCTCCTATCATGGAGTGAACTCGAAGAGAGAGGTAGAGATGCTTCAAGGTTCATCAAAACATCATGAATTGATGTAAGACAACTCTTGACACAATGGACTCGGCATAACGTTCGGTCGAACCCAAGCAATATAACTAATTTTCTTTACATTGGTTGGTTCATTTTAGCAATTTTCTTAGTCCATTCCATTCTGTAGTCCATTTGTCCAAATTGATAATCAAGTCCACTAAACGAGAAGAAACGTCAAACAAGAGTTGATCCTAAACATGAAAGAGAGACCATGCCGTTGACGATGAACCTCCGTAGAGATTAAGCCATTAAGCATAGGTCTCTTTTTCATGCTTTGAATAACCATCAATCATTTGAAATAACTCTCAAACAAAAGAAAAGAAGAAAATAGGGAGGTTACAGAAATGGTTATGCGAGATTGATTATTTAAAATGAAACTCTTTGCTTGAAAACTAAGTAAATAAAGCTATCAACTCAAATGACTCAGTGTCTAAGGCCTAAACAACCGAAGCCATGAGGACTTACAACACAACAAGTATGATATTCAAAGCATAAACTATTTAAATGAATTAAACAGCTCATAACAGCCCCTAAAATGTACAAAAATAGTAGCTAAAAAGCAAGAGAAAGTAAGTAAAAAGAGTAGAGAAAAAGCTATGGAACAAAGCCTAAGGAGGGGTGGCTAACCCCTCTACTTTTTGCAATTTTAAATCACATGTTTCAGCCCCAAAACAGTCCAAGAACAGTCCCAAAACAACCCAATAAACAGTGGCTAAAAGTGTGTTTAAAGAGCACAAAAAGATAGACAAAAGCAAGAGATGTAAAGCTAGTACGCAAAATCAAGGAGAGGTGGCTAACCCCTCCAGATTTCAGACTTTTAAACCATGTTTTTCAGACCTTTTAAACTCTAAAAATCAGTGTAAAAAAACCAAAGAAAAGAGTGCAAGAACAAAGGGTATGAGCTATGGAATAAGATGTAAGAAAGGGTGTTAAACCTCTCTACCCTTTGGTAGCTCTTTAACCCAAGTTTCAGCACTTTGAATGGATCCAAAACAGTATAAAAACTCAAGAAAAAGATAGAAAAAAAATGGAAATGAAAGCAAGGAAAAGGTGATAAGCTTATACCTCTTGAAGAGAGCAAGCTTTGGTTGTTGATCAAACTTGATTCCAAACACCCTCAAGTTTATGAAACATGGTTTTAAAGTTTAACAAAAAGCTTCAAGAACAAGCTCTAATGGTGTATGTATTGTGTATATATAGCTAAAGATGGTTTGAAGGTCAAAAAAGCTTTTGTAAAGAAGTTATGTCTAAGCTTCTACAAATATCTCCTAGAACAATTCTCTAACCTCTAGGTTCTAAAAATATGCCTTGAATTCTCTACAAGAAAGCTTCAAATCCAAGCTTTAATGGTGTATGGAGGGTGAAAGTTGATTTGAAGAACAAAGAAGCTTGAAGGTTCAAGAGCTCTCATCAATGTCTAAGCCTTTTGGAAAGTTTTTCTAACCTTAAAATTTGAAGTGGGAGGTCCTATTTATAGAGTTTGAGCCAAAAAGATCATAAATATCTTCAAATAAAGATATTTGTTCAATTCCCGCCAACTATCTGTCTAGAGCCGTTGAGACCCGACTGAGCCTCAAAACCCACGGTCGGTCCTAATTGAGGCCCGGCTGGTTCTAAATGGACCCGGTCGGGTCTTAAATGTCTGCATTCAGACTCGACTTCAAACGGGCATATCTCCCTCATCCGGACTTGATTTTAGGTGATTCTTTAGTCTAACTTGAAGCCCCGGAAGTCTACTTTCCAATGGTGGTAACCCCACATCTAAATTCTAAGTGTGAAAAGAGATATGCCTATTTTAGTAAAGGTTGCTCATTTCTATCTTAATCGGATTGATGCCTAACTTCTCCAAACTGGTTTTCTTCCCTCCCCTCCTATTTTCTTCAACTCCAAACCTATAAATAAGATGTTTTAAATATTTTTCAAAAAGTTCACCTCCCTTGCTTGTATTTCCAATTTGTCCTTACTTGGTTTACCGAAAGTGCAATGTTTTAAACGAAATGTGAGCCTTGAAACATTATAGAAGCATTTGGAAAAAATATTTTGAAAGGAGGGTTTTAAGGTCTAAAATAATTTGGCCAAAATGGGGTGCAAGGTTTGGAATTAGAGCTTGAATCCAAATTTCTTTGCTAAAAATTCAAAAGATTACACAGTGTAACTTTCATCATTAGGTGTTTGGAATAAAGCGCCCAAGTCTTACAGGCGGTCAAAAAATAGGGTGTCTACACCTAGAATCGGGGAGGATCTTAGTCTGGATAGAGATAAGGCTCAAGAAGATTTTATCTTTATCTAGATGAGGGTCCAAGATGAGCATGCAACCTGAGTCCATTGAAATAAGGCTTCTAAGGGGATCATGTCACTGCTGGTTATAAAAGTAAGGCACCCTCGTGGGTCTGAGGTAAGTTCTTTCTTGTGAGTTTAAGCACAATTTGCTATCTTTGAGAGATATTGATTACTGACTTGATCATCGGAATGCCCCGGGTGGACGAACCACAGTCGGATTCTCATCTTCTTGTGCAGGTTGTTGGGCTTAATCTATTCTACCGGTGCTTTCCAACTGAGTTTCCCGTTTAGTTGTGTGGTCGGAAATCAACACCCACACCATCAAAAAAAAAAACTAGATCTCAATTCTCATGTACGGTAAACACAAAAGTATATCCCAAACTCTATACTAGTTAGACATTCACAAAAACTATGCCATCAAACAAAAATTAGATCCCAACTCTCATGTACGATCAACACATTCACATAACTATGACATCAAAAAAAACTAGATCCTAATCTTCATGTACGGTCCATCCTACGACGTTTACGGTAGTAGACTTGATGTTGTGTACGTGTCGATGTAGATCCCCCACTCTGTCCATCAAAAACTTGCAACATCCTACCAATGGTTTCATACAGCATGTTAGGGTGCAGGGCACACTCATCACGACCGAGCCTATGGACTACAACACCAACACTGAAAGTAGCATCATTACATCTAAAAAAAATGATAAAAATCATACTTAGTGTTTCATTTATGGTGAACCACTTAAAAGTGAAATAAGTTAATTCACAATTCACTTACCCACTCGAGATCCATATTAACATCATTCTCAAGATATTGAACACGTGGATCAAACTAAGAATGGTGCGTAGGATTCTAAACAACTCGATGCGAAACACGAGCATACCACTGGTGGTATCCCCGCACATATTCAGATGAGCTCTGCTGTACATGCACACTATGAGCGTTAATGGACAATACATGATTCTCCCATTATGCCCATATCGTGTCATGGTATTTATACATGATTCTGTATTGTCCTAGTTTACCGCCTCGTATAGCTCGAATAAGAGATAATGGAGCTGGTGGAATGGTTTGGACCCTACCAAACTGTCACAACACCCTATTGGGGGTGATAGGGTTCAACAATATCAAAGCATTTCAAGCATCTAGTATAATATGCAATGTCATGAAGTGGATGGTGTGTCTTACATAAATGGCATGGATTTCACTCGACCTACAAATAGGCAATGCATAATGTTAGTTATAAAATCTTATTTGTTTACAATATGACACTATTATAAAATGTCTAACCTCATTAGCACGTAACATGTCAAGCTACTCTTGTAATGTCTACAAGTGGTCTTTTATAAAACCCTTATTTCTCCGCAGACTCCAATGATAGACACGAGGTTGTTCATCAGAATGTGACAAATTTGGATGAGGCCTTCATAAACAAAAATGCTTATAAATCCATGCTTCCAATAGCTTCAAGTAACCCGCAATCTATTTAACGCCAGCCCTACTAGCAAGTCCTAATTGTCTATACAGGAATGCCAAAGCTGCAGTACCCCATGCATATGAGCTAACAACATCAATGTCAGTTAACATGTGCAGGTAAGCAATAGGTACTCGAGTCCCACTTTTGTCAGCGACAAGGGTACAACCTAATAAATATAGCAAGTAAGCTCTGGCTACGTACTGTATGAAATTTGCATCATCTGTATCTTCAACTTCATGAAATCTGATTCTCAACCACCCCAACTTCACGGATTGACCACGAGATTGAACTAATTCTGCGAATGTATCATTCACTGGCACTCCCAAAGTAGAACTCACTAGTTCAGCAGCCTCATATCTTGTTAACTTAGGACATGACAAAGCTCTGCCAGTGACTGGAATGCCAAGTATGGTCTGTACATCATCCAACGTGATAGTCATCTCACCATCTGGCATGTGAAATATATTTGTCTCTGGATGCCGCCTTTCCACGAATACAGATATTACCACTCTATTGCCATGCCGATATGTGTGATCAACAAGGTGTAGACACGCCATTTTTGACCGTCCTCAAGACTTGGACGTCATCGTTTGAACACACGATGATCATCCATGCTCGTGTTCGTTTTGAGTTCCTGAAGGTCTCGGCTGCGCGCCTTGCCTTAGGATCCCTCAACTTGTCTGTTTTGTGCTTAGTTGTGGACCAAGGACTTGTGGTTTTGCTTCTGAGAGAAGAGGGTGGCTTGTTGGCCATCCCTACAACCCATCGGCCAAGCCTTGTGCTTATTGGCCTTGTCTTCTTGCCATCGGCCATTGGTGGTGGCCGATCGGCACCCTTTTTGGTCGATCGGCCATATATTTTGGCCAAGACCTTTCCACCTGCTTTTGCAGATATTTTTGTGCCAGCTGTGACAGCTGGTGAGCACAGATTTCATCTTCCGTACATGTGTATAGAGGGATTGAAACAAGCCTCAAGCTTGCTCAACAAGCTTGAGATTTGATTTTCTATAAGAAGGGAGACCCCTCTCCCTTTCCAGAGGTTCTGAAATCTGGATATAGAAGATATATATCACTCTCTCTCTATATTTGCACTTGTTTGTGCTCAAAAGTGTAATTTCTTCACACTTTTACACTAAAGCACCTAGTGAAACACCATACTCTTGTTGCTGAGGTATTTGAGGTTTTTGTTTGAACTCAAAGTTTGGTTTTTAGCTTAGAAAGTTGCTGAAGTTGTCTCTTTGAAGTTGTTCTACAAGGGTGAGTCACTAACCTTCTTTTAAGCTTTGTGTTCATTGCTTACTTAGCCTTATTTGCATGCTTGTTTTGGCTTAACTCTCAACTGTAAAAAGCTTCATTTTCATATGTTTGAAATGATTGTTTAAGGTCTTGTTGGTGTTGGGAGTGATCTACCCCCTTGAGTGCCTTGTTTTGCTTTGTTTTAGGCCACCCCTTTAGGCTTTTGTTTTAGCCTTTGTTTGACCTTTCTACCACTGAATTCTAGAGGAATTTCAGTGGTGGAAAGTGTGTTTTGAGGCCTTAAATAGGAGAGGGTCGTCCCCTCTCCTTGTGTCTTGCATGCTTGTATAGATGGCTCATCAAAGTAGCATGTTTGTCTAGCATGTATTGGTTCCATTTCAGCAAGTTTTGGGCGTTATTTTAGCATGCCTCAACTCTGTTTTAGGTTGGTTTGATAGCATCTTGCATGCTTCACATACTTGTAGTGCAATTCCATCCACTAGCCTAACATGCATCATGTGTTTGCACCATCATTCTAGCATGTTTTGGCTTAACTCCAAGAAGCTTTTGGCCATGTTTTACCATCCTTAAGGTCTAATTTGTGTTGTTTTGGTCATACATGCATTGCTTTGTATAGCAATGGTTCATTCTAGCTCATTAGCCTTGAGTTTCCAAGTCACTAGCATGCATTGCTTGGGCTATTCACATGATTTGGCATAATTTGTTATGTGATTTCAGAGCATGTTTCATTGCCATGCTCTCGCATTTGTCACTCTTTCCATGCTTTGAGGAGTTGGTTCTTTATGCCTTAAGAATGAGCCATTACGTATACCATTTTGCCTAAGCTTGTAAGCTGCCATATCAGTGTGTATTTGGTCTCATTTTGCCATGATATAAGTCTGATTTTTGTTGTTGAAGTCACCTCATGCTTGGTTTTGATAGGTGTAGTGTAATACTCCTTATTAGCCTTGCAAGTCCATGCTTCATGCCTTTCATGTTAGCTTGTTTTGGTGATACTCCATGCATGTTTTAGACTCATTTTGGCATGATCTAGGACTGTTTTGGGTTGCCTTGGCTATATGTTTCATGTATTGCATAGCTATGGTGTAAGTCCCTTGGCTAGTTTTAAGTTTTGAGCTCACTAGCATGCTTTGCTTGTCATATGTGCATGATTTAGTGTCACTTGGAATGTGATTTCAGAGCCTATTTCACTGTCACACTCTCACATTTTTCCACTTCTTCAATGTGCTTGAGAGTTGGTGCCTTCATGCTTTGTTTGTGAACCAATTGGTATGCATGCTTGTATATACTTTTGGACTTCATTTTCAACATGCTTTGGGCCATTGTATTGGCATGCATGAGGCTTATTTGGGGTTAGTTTGGTCCATTGAATTTTCTATTACATGGCCCTTACCATTGCATTGTTGTTTGCATGTTGTTGCATGCTTGTTGCATTGCATGTTGTCGCATGCTTGTCGCATTGCATGATTTTTGCATGCTTGTTGCATTGCATTGTGTTTGGATAGGGTGTTAGTCCAAACACGAGGAACGAGGGACGTTTCATACTTGAAGTGATGAAACATGCCTCATTTCTCGGTCGCCGACCCTCTTGATCAACCACAATAGAGGTTAAGGCATTTTTGTGTCTTTTATGCATTCATGTGATATTGATTTGTGCAACTCGGCCTCTTTGGCCATCATGCATTGAAATGCGTGATTGATGGCTCGAGAGCCGAGCACTACACTCCTTTGAGCTTTAAACATGATAAGGAGTGTGGTTGCACACACATTTTCTTGCAAATACACTGCCATGCCTTTGTTAGTGCTCTGTTGCAGCAAAAGGAGAAGTTTGCAGGAAGAAGTGGCCGATCGGCTATCAATAATTGGCCGATAACCTTGAATTTTGCCGATGACCATTATTCTTTGGCCGATGGCCACACATTTTGGCCGACTACCCCTCAGATGGTTCCTAAGGTAGGTCAGAAGCATCATGGAAGTTGGCACAATTTTTAGAGGTGCAGAAGTGTGCAAACAGAGGCAACATGAGGCACGGTAACGGATTTCTGAGCGAGGTGATCGAGCATGCATCTTTGAACTCTTAAAACTGAGCTGAGGCTTTGTAATTTGTAATTAGCTTTACTAGATTAGTTAGCTTTTGAATTTGTAATTAAACTAGCTAATTTGTTAATTAGTTAATGTGTTGTAATAATTAGCTTAGTGTTAGCTAGTTATTCAATTTGATTATGTAATAATTAGTTTAATTAGCTTAGATTAGCTAGTTAGCTTCTTATTCGGACCCTCCGTCGAGAGGGCCAACTGTTGTAATAACCGTGCGTGTGTGCTATGCATGTCTTCCAACCTCCATTTCTTTCTCCTTTTTACTTAACCGCTTACGATGGTTAGTTTTAGGGCATATTTCAATTAGCATCCTTATGCTAGCATGTTTGCATTCATTCATCTGTTTTGCATGCACCGGGCTCGGCGCATCATACTAACTGCATTGTATTTCAATACATTTACTTGAATACGTGTTCAACCGCATGTTATCAAGTTGCATTCATATGCCATTCTAGATAGCCGAGCCTATTTTAGTTGCATTTTTGCGTGTGTTGCATTAGCCATCTTAACATGAGCTAGGATCACACATTGATTACTAACTAGCTTCTTTTTTGGCTTGGAGTACACTGTGAGTGTTTATGCTTTAGCATCCTTGCATGCGTGTAAGTGTTGCCATGATAGTATGCTTGCCATGAGGCTAACTGCTTAAATGATATAACTGCATGAATGCCTGTGAGTGAAGGTTGGATTGCTTGAATTGGAACAATTTATCAAAATACGAGTTTTAAGCCCACTTGAAGTGGCAAAATCATGTTTTCCTAAGCCCGCTTGAGGGTGGCAAATCCACGACTTAGCCTACTTGCGAGTAGCAACTTTCAAACCATTTTCAAACAAACGAACATGAGATGTTTTGTTCCAACTTGAGCGATTTAGTCTATACTTGTATGTTGTGTGCATCACATAGTAATTCTAGATTAATAACTGGAATAAGAACGCATGTGTTTTCAAAAAACAACATATCATGTTAGTAAAGGCCGACCTTTGATCGGGCGAGCGGGGGTGCTCATTGCATGACCTTCCTCTCTCGTACCCAAGTTCCCGAGCTGAGACAACTTTGGTGATGATGGACACGTGGCCTTAGGCACAAGTCAAGGTTTCCTAAATTTTCCCAAAATAAAATATTTAGGTGGCGACTCTGAAATCTGGCAAAGCAGTCCATGTTTGGTGCTTTTTTTGATTAAAATCGATTTTCCAAAACGATTTGCCGGATTTGGACTCTTTGGTGATTTATCAGTCTTACATTTCACTTTGTGAGATTAGATTCAGAACCGTGACATGAGTCCGAACTGTAGGAGCTAAGAACTACAATTCGCTCCCTCGCGCGTGAAGTGGAGTTTGGGCGGTCTACAGTTTCTGGCGACTCTGCTGGGGACTTAGAGAACTTGACTTGAGCTCATGATATCTTGTTTTGATTACACTTATGTGTCTCTTTGCATTGCATTTGCATTGGTGCGCCTAAGACACCGTGTTCGTCGTCTGCTATTCCTGAGCGGTTTGCCGGAGGCTGCGTACCATAAGGTTGACCGCTTACGGGCTCTGCCACGATGGGAACACAAACCTCGGTTGTTACCGAGGCACCCTTTTTGACCGTTCGACCTAGTGCATATCGGAAATTGTAGTGACTATTCCAAGCTAGGACAGGTTGCTTACCCGATTATAGGTTGTTTGAAATCGCTGCAGGCGTAGTGAAACCCTAGCTCCTGACAAGATAGGATAGGGAAACCCTACCCCTCCATAGGGGTGTTTTTGGCTCTTACTTGCTTGATTATGTGCTTTTAGAGTGTGCCTCTACAGGAATGCATGTATCAGTTTGCAAGTCTGGGTATCAGGCTTGCGGGCATCAGTATTTGGGAAATCAGTTTTACCTGAGGGTATCAGATTCAGGGCAGTGATTTAGGAACAGTAATCAGTGGTTGAAAACAGTTCTTTCAGCTTGTGTTTGCCAACTGTGTTTTGTCTTTATTTAAGCTATTATGCTGTCCGTTTTTCTGCTCATTGTTTTCTTATTATGCTTTATTTATCTTTTTGCAAGGTAGTTTAGCACCATGGCTTCCGACCAGGCAGATATTCCCCGAGCACTCTGGGTTAGAGGTCGAAGGCTTAATTGATCTGAGGATCTGATAGACGGACAAGTAGTGTTCCTTTCTTTACCCCCGGTTACTAGACGGAGGTCAGTAAGGTGCAGTGTATCGGTACAGCGGTTGCCAGATCAGTGGTCCTTCCTGCCAGTGAGTAGTCAGACTGAGGTTTCCGAGTCTACCACAAAAACAGATATACCGGTTATTCAGCTAGATCAGCACAATGTGGCAGGTATGGAAGAGATGATGCGTCAGCTCCAGGAGACTATGCAAGCCATGCAGCGGGATGCTGCTCGCCAGGCAGAAGTGGCTGCACGTCAAACAGAAGTAGTGGCCCAACAGGCAGAGTTAATTGCCAAGCTATAGCAGCAAACCGGAGCATCTGCTTCACACCCAGCTCCTTCCCCACCAAGAGTTCCAATACTCGGGGAGACTGCAAACATCCAGGAAAATACGGACGTTCTAACAGGGCCAGCTCCGCCCCCAATCCTACCCCAGCTGTCTAAAGTGCCTACCAACCTAGTGGATACACCCTTTTAGTTCGAGGTGGATCCCACAGCGCTAAAAGTGAGCCAGCTAGAAAAGCTGTTCAAGAAGTCTCAAGGCGTGAAATCCATTCCGGATATAGAGGATGGATACACCGACTCGGCTGTGACTCTGCTAGACTGGTTTAAAATGCCGCACATAGACCGTTTCGACGGGTCTGGGGATCCCATGGTACATTTGCGGCTATTCTTGGATATCTTAAGGCCGATGGGCCTCTCCAGATTGCAGAAGCTTTCCTTGTTTGGCTGGACCCTGTCGGGTGTTACGGCTATTTGGTATGCAAAACTCAAGGACTCTGTCAAGAGAAGCTGGGAGGAGATAGCTGAGGCCTTTGTAGCTCAATACTCCTACAATATGTAGATCGAGGTCACAACTCGTGATCTTGAGACAACTAGGCAAGAGCCGAAGGAGAGCTTCTCCGATTTTGTGACCCGCTGGAGGGCTAAAGCCTCGATGATGACCATCAGGCCGGTCGACAAGGACCAAATACGGATGGTTGTGCGCAACCTCCAGCCCAAGCTCATGCAGAAGATGATCGTCCTCCCCCTTCCCACCTTTGCAGATCTACATGAGATTGGGGTGCAAATCGAGGACGCCATGAAACAGGGTCTGATAGAGCAGCCCAAGAGGGCATTCAACTGCAGTACGAATACAGGTACAAGCAATGCTACAGCTGCCAGATCTTCAAATGTGGGTATGGTCACCACCACCACCCCCTCCAAAACCCTTGCAGCTACGCCATTCACCCGTGCGTCTGGAAGTAGCTCGCAAACCACTAGGTATCCACTCCGAGGCCAAAGAACCTTCACCCCACTATACATGTCTTTGTCCAAAGCTTTGGGGGTTTTGATCAGGAAGGGGCACTTGAAGCCCCTAGAGCCGCGACCCTTACCAGAAAAGCTTCTTCTCTCCCATAACCCGGTGAAGTACTGTGCCTTTCACCAACAGCGTAGTCATGACACCGACCAGTGCTATAGATTGCGTCATGAGATTCAAGATCTCGTTGACAACAGGGTGATCGTGCCTCTGGAGAAGCCGAATGTCACCACCAACCCTCTCCCACCACACAACCAAGCTCCACCTCCGAAACGCATCAACTTGGTCCAAACTGGGGTTGTGTCATATGACCCTAGCATATATATCACTCCTTTCCACCTACCCAAGCCGAAGGTGTTCATTCCTGACAGCATTGACTTGTGCATGTTGGACATCTCCCAAACCCAACCTGAATCGGTGGTGGTGACTATCGAAGATAGAATTGGGTTGACTGTGGGGGTAGATGAGAATGCGAATTTAGAGCCTGAGGGGTCTGCGAGCTTCATGTACAACCCGAGCAGTTACATCACATCAGCAGGCCAGGCTAGGCCGAAAGTAGAGTTGCCGGTTGAGGTAGAGATCTATGTGGTATGGAAGGATGGACCTAATCAGGGGCTAGATGACCTTGCGGATCTGGAAGAAGACATTGCAAACCTTCAGTTCTTCAACGAATAGGACTCAGGGGACGTGACTGTCAACTGGTTTGATCTGGAAGGGTCAGCAGAAGCTACTGGGTGGCCCAGCGACGAGCCATATGTTGTTGAGCAGCCTTAGCCAGAACAGGGTCCGTTAGAGATGGGGACAACAGCAGTGGCTGAAATGGCCGGGAATCAGAATGGACCGCCAAAGAGCACCGGTGTTAAGAATTTTGCTCAGAATACGGGTAGTTTGAGTAGGAAGATACTGAACAGCAGGCTACACTGAAGCAGTTTGAGCAGGAAAAGATCGAAGACTCTGAGAGGGCCAGAAAGACCAAAGCCCCTGCGGGGACGGAACGCGCTGTGAGCACAAGAATGGAACATGCTGTGAGCACAAGAACGGGACGTGTTGCGAGCACATGAACGGAATGTGCTGTGAGCATAAGAATAGTTGTAACGAAACCAGACAGATGTCTGTCGGTTGCCGATGGCATGTGGTGGGAAGACGATGACTTATGTCTTGCCCACATCGATGAAGACTGGGGGCAAAGCTAGCCGGATGATACCTGGTATGTGGGGGAGGTTGACCACATGACTAGGAGTGGGCGGTATTTCAAACCCCCACACTTGGATCAACCAGAGGCGTCCAGGAAGGACAAGGAGGTGGAAAGGCAGAAAGAAAAACTGCTCGAGGAGGAGGCTGTACTGAAACAGCTTAAGAAGATACAATCAGACATCTCCATTTGGGGACTGCTTATGGCTTCAAGAGTACACAGACAAGCTGTCCTTTCTGCAATGGACAAGGCCAAACTTTCAATCGACACCACGCCTGAGCAGTTGGTAGGATTGGTTTTTCTGGGAGGAGCTTCCCCAACATTGACCTTCACTGACAAGGAGTTGCCGCCTGAGGGGGCAAATCATAACAAACTTCACTACATCTCTATCGAGTGTAGAGGATACCAATGGTTCTTGTCGACACAAGATCCGCTATCAATGTGTGCCCATCGAGGACGGCATATGCAATCGGGTTGAAGCCCGCAGATTTTGTGCCAACTGCCCAGGTGATAAGGGCCTACGAAAATACCAGCAGAGAGGTGATGGGGACTGTACAGATTCAGACTCAGGTTGGTCTAGGCCAACAGGATATTGACTTTCATGTCTTGGACGTTCCCGCAACCTTCAATTTACTCCTAGGGCGGTCGTGGCTGCACCAAGTGAAGGCAGTTTCTTCCACCCTGCATCAAATGTTGAAGTATCCCCACGGGAAGGGGGTGGCCATAGTTTTTGGGAATTCGTCAATACATCCGCCGCTAGAGATTTCTACACCAGTTCTAGAAATCGAACATGGCACAGAGGATGTGTTTTTGTCAGGGTTCACCCTAGCCAAGGCCCGGGTAGTACAGAATATCTTAGCTGTTGATGAGGGGTTGTATGTCAGCGCACATTCTGTCTACCTTATGAACAAGCTCCAGCACATCCCAGGGATGGGATTAGGGAAAAGTGGCCGGAAGGGCATTGCAGCATCAGCTGAAGTACCGCACAACCCACATACCTTTGGCTTAGGTTATCTGCCTACCAAAGATGATTGGGTGAGGAAAGGCAAAGAGATGGCCAGAAAAACCAGAACAAAGCAAGCCGGGAAGCCTTATGAGTTGGTACACCGGCCTATCCAGGGCACCCTGAACGGACGCTTTGTCCAGGAGGGGGAAGACTTTCCATTCTGCGGCTTCCCAGAGCCATGGCTAAGTGCAGAGATGCGGTGGTTGCCGGGGTTCGAGATCTTCTTGAATTGCAGTTGTCCGGGGATGATGTTGCCGAAGAGCAGACAGACCCACCAGCTAAGGCTGAGTAGTGCAAGGAGAAGGTTTCCGAGAGCACAGAGATTGAAATGGGGGTAGCACTGGCTTGTCTACTCTCAGATCCTCAGATCGTACAAGAGTGCTTCGGGGATAGCTTCTCAGTGCCCATGATTGGGAATTAAGCGGCTATGAGCCCATCTTCAAACATTCTGGACGCGTCCATCGCACCCTCCCTCGTCTGGCAATACAAGGAGGGCTTCTTATCGAGTAGCACCGGGTCAGGTAGTGAGCCAGAATCTGATTCCACTGAGTCTGTGGAGTCAGAATCAGGTTCCAGCTCGTCTGAATCTGAGTCCGGTATTCTTGGGGCTGGTAACCCGGATGCCACAGTCCTGTCTAGGTCGTCTTTTTCTTTTTCCTTTGAGTCTGTTGTAACAGAGGAATCAGGCGATTTGAAAGTGGTTAATGAGAATTGTGCAGCTGTGGCCTTCGAGTACTTTTTTATGCTCTTAATTTATTGCATTAATCAAGACTTTCAAAATTTTGATGAAAACGACGAGGAAGAAATTCCTCCGGTTTTGCAATATTTGCTTGATCAAGAGCAGGAGAGGTTTATTAAAGCCTTGGTTGATGAAATCACCACAGTTAATGTTGGTACTGAGAAGGACCCGCAGCTGGTCCAGATCGGGTCCACGTTGTCTTCGGAGGAGCGCAAGCGCTTAGTCGCTTTGTTAAAAGATTTCAAAGATGTTTTCGTGTGGTCCTACGAAGACATGCATGGAATCGATCCTGAGATTGTACAGCACCGGATCCCTCTTGATCCAGAGGCTCGACCTATTAAGTAGAAGCTCAGAAGGATCCGCCCAGACTGGGCTCTCAAGATCAAAGAAGAGGTCACCAAGCAAATTGACGCAGGGTTCCTGCTGGTATCTGAATACCCAACTTGGTTGGCCAATATAGTTCCGGTGCCGAAGAAGGACGGCAGAATTTGGGTATGTGTGGACTTCAGGGATTTGAACAAAGCCAGTCCGAAGGACGACTTTCCTCTGCTGCATATCGACGAATTAGTGGACTTCACTGCTGGGCATGCGCTGCTCTCATTCGTAGATGGGTTTTCAGGCTACAATCAGATTTTGATGGCACTCGAAGACCGGGAGAAGACTGCTTTCACCACTCCGTAGGGGACCGATTGTTATAGGGTGATGCCGTTTAGGTTGAAGAACGCTGGAGCTACATATTAACGGGTTGCGACTACAATATTACACGACATGATCCATAAAGAGGTTGAGGTGTACGTGGACGACATGATTGTCAAGTCCAAGGAAAGAGAGGGCCACTACATCGCCTTGCAGAAATTCTTCCAACGGATCAGAGAGTATCGGTTGCGGCTGAATCCTCAGAAGTGTACATTTGGTGTTACAGCAGGGAAAATGCTAGGGTTCTTGATCACACACAGAGGTATCGAGGTCGATCCTTCTAAAATCAAGGCCATCTTAGAAATGCTACCACCAAGGACTGAAAAGGAGGTACGAGGCTTTCTGGGTAAAGTGTAATTCATAAGACGGTTTATTGCAAAATTAACCTTGACTTGTGAACCACTCTTTGGTCTCCTGAAGAAAGGAAAGAAATTCCAATAGGACGACCGATGCCAAGCTGCTTTTGAACAGATCAAGCAATATTTACAGAACCCACCTGTGTTGTCACCGTCTGAGCCGGGGAAACCGTTGATTCTGTACCTTTCAGTGACTGAAACTACAATGGGCTGCATGCTTGCACAAGAGTCTGAGGACAAAGTGGAGAGAGCTATCTACTACCTGAGCAAGAAAATGCTGGATTACGAGACCCGCTACACTCCGCTGGAGAAGGCTTGTTTGGCCTTGGTATGGGCTACCAGGAAGCTACGGCACTACCTGTTAGCTCACTCTGTAATACTGGTTTCGAGATTAGATCCCATCAAATATCTCTTCGAGAAACCAGCACTTACGGGTAGGCTAGCCCATTGGTTGCTTCTGCTTTCCAAATTTGATTTGAAGTACATGACGCGCAAGTCAATGAAAGGGAGAGTGGTAGTGGAGTTCCTAGCTGATCACCCAGTGGACGGGGATGAAGCAGTTGAGTATCTGTTCCCAGACGAGGCCATTCTCCATGTCGAAGAAGAGACATGGACGATGTACTTTGACGGAGTGTCAAACCAAATGGGTATGGGATAGGGGTGTTGCTGATAGCACCCGACAATTCCTGTATACCTCTAGCATTCAAACTCCGGTTCAAAGTATCGAACAATGAAGCAGAATACGAAGCATGTATTGCTGGTTTGGAAGCTGCCCTAGAACTAGGGGCAAAATGGTTGGATGTCATCGGGGACTCGAACCTTGTTGTATCTCAAGCTAAACGAGATTGGAAAGTTAAAGAAGAAAAGATGAGAATCTATCACCAGACCTTGGACATACTGATTCCTCGGTTTGAGAAACTGAATTTCGCCTATCTGTTAAGAGAGAACAACAGGTTCGCAGATTCATTAGCAACTCTATCTTCTATGATAGACATTCCTTTCGGAGTCCGGATGTGTTCGATCATCATTGAACAGAAATTTGTGCTGGCCTACGAGCTGATTGCTACCATAGATGAAGTACAAGATAAGAATCCCTGGTATTACGATGTGTGGAACTTCTTGGAAAAGGAAGCGTATCCACCAGGGGCAAATGCCAAAGATAAGACGGCAATTCGAAGAATGGCTGCTCAGTTTATCGTCTGCGGGGGTAAACTGTACAAGAGAGGTCATCTTGGGATGCATAAGCTGTGTGTTGATGCTGAAGAATCCAAGCGCCTGATGGAGGCCATCCATGGAGGAGAGTACGGATCGCACATGAACGGGGTAATACTAGCCCGGAAGATCCTTAGACAAGGTTATTACTGGTCCACCATGGAGGAGGATTGTATTGGCTTTGTCCGGCGATGCCACAAATGTCAGATCCATGCAAACCTCATGAACATTCCGCCGTAAAAGCTGTACAACATGACTTCGCCATGGCCGTTTTCGGTCTGGGGGATTGATGTAACTAGGCCTGTCACTCCGAAGGGGTCCAATGGGCATGAGTACATTTTGGTAGCGATAGACTACTTCACGAAGTGGGTTGAGGTCCAATCTTACACAGTGTTGAAGGCATCGCATGTTGCTAAGTTCATCAGGAACGACATCATCTGTCGCTACGGGGTCTCGAATGAGATTATTTCAGATAATGGTTCCCACTTCAAGAAGGAGGTGATCGACTTGTTGGAGAAATACAACGTGGCTTTTCACAAGTCATCTACATATCGGCCGCAAACCAATGGAGCTGTTGAGGTCGCCAACAAGAACATCAACCACATTCTGCAGAAGATGGTGGAAGCTACCAAGATTGGCCAGATAAGCTGCCATTTGCTCTGTGGGGCTATCAGACTTCAATTCGAACTTCTACTGGGGCAACTCCGTATTCCTTGGTTTATGGAATAGAGGTTGTTCTGCCTATCGAAGTTGAGGTTCCGTCATTACGGGTATTGGCTGAGTGTCAGATAGTTGAGGCAGATTGGCAGCAAAGCAGGTTCGAAGAACTCATGCTCTTTGATGAAAGAAGGCTGAAAGCACTGTATCACGTCCAGGGTTATCAACGAAGAATTGCCAGGGCTTTCAACAAGAAGGTTAAGTCCAGGAATTTGAAAGAAGGGGATCTTGTGCTCAAAGACAACCGAGCTCTCATCCACGACCCTAGGGGCAAGTTCAGACCCAGTTGGACTGGCCCTTATATCATCAAGTCTATCTGGTCGGGTGGAGCTATCGTTCTAATGGACCTAGATGGCCTAGAGTTCTCCCAACCGATCAACATGGACAAGTTGAGGAAATATTATCCTTGAGTGGCTCGCTAGGCCGAAAACTCAAAAGTTAGAGCATGAAAAATTTGAAATAATAAAAACTGAGCTCGCAAGGTTGAAAACCCAGAAAGGGCGGCCTTGGCAAAAGTTAGAGGGCAAAAGAAGAGTGTTAATACACGAGTGAACCCGAACCGAACTACGTAAGGCTTGATTCCCATCTTTGGGATATGTAGGCAACTTCATTCTGAAGCTCAGCCATAAATACTTCCAAATCAACTTTGTCTGTGTGATCATGTTGGTCATATTTGCCTATTCTGCATTCAAGAGCTTGGTTGTGATCTCCGGTGCAGTGCTATTCAGACTAGGGGCAACTTTCCAGTTGCCGGGATCCAGGGTTGTACATCTCAGCGATAGATCTCGGTGTGTCCAGTTGTGATCCATATCGAAAATGGTTTTGAAAAGAAAGTTTTAACAAAAGTTGATTTTGCTCAAATTAATCTTTTTACAACTTAGACCATTTTCGGACCAAACGGAAAATTTTCAGTACCCACAACCTTCAATTACATTGATTTCAGTACAGAGTTTTCCTACTCTTGAATACAAATTGAAATTGCTTTTTATTACATTCATAAAGAAAACTTGAAAGTACTAATAAAGCAAATAAATTCGGGGCATAGTCAGGTGTTCCTGCGTCCCCTCCCAGAGCTGGTGGAAGCCTCTGATACCAAAGTAGGCCCAACCTGCGCATCTTCATCAATCCAAGCTATGCACTCATCAGATAGGGAGCAACTGAAAGTGAGAGCGGGGGCCAGAAGCTCTCTCGTCCTCCATGTTGTGGCATACCGAGCTAGCTGTGCACCTCGGACTAGAAATGCAGCAGGGTACTCTATCCCATCTTTCGGGCAAGTCTGATCATGTCCGAATTGGCGCCGGAATCAGAACGGAAAGTAAAAGACACAGTGTGTCAAGCTGATCAACTAAATCCCTGACTGGCGAGACATGCTGTAACTCATCGCCGGCAGATTGAGCCAAGGGCAGCACCAAGCAATACTGGTAGCAGATAGACTGCACATCTATTCGCACCACCATCCCCCGTCAGGGGCATCGACTAGACGTCATCGGAAGAAATAGCCGTGAGCTGAATATGCTAGGCATAAGTCCACAACCTTCAATTTATCCATCAACCATATCTGGGGAGGGATGAAAAATGAGAGATTAAAGAATAGAGAGGTGTACGTGGAGAGAAAAGTAAGAAAATGGTTTTGAGAGAAAAACCGAGCCTGAGGGCTGAGTGATGTGAGAAATATATGTGAGATGGGGTGGGAAACATTACCTGCAGCAGTAGTGGACTCCCCGCGAATCTAGCCGTCTCCCGGCGATGAAAAGCATCCAAATCCATCAATGTCTCAGCTAGTGTCATGGCGATACAGCTCTTGCCCTCTTTCAAGCCCTCGGCAACCTCAATCAAACGGACACTAGATCCTCCGAAGCCTGGGGCAAGCAAGAAATGAGACAACATGCACAAGCAAAGCGCATGTCGCCGCAAACTCTGCCAATGATGGTCGCCGCGGTCACCGGCATCAGAAAACCAATGAACCAAGCTGGGGATGTCCAATTCCCCGCCGTGAATCAAAGACCGAGCGTCATGTATAGTGAGCCCACACATCCGTCCTAAGGCTTGGATGTGGCCGAAGCGGAATTGTGGCAAAATCTCCTCCTCGCATTCGGACTCCATCAAAGCTTGGAAGTCTTTGAAAATGGGGCACATCTTTTGTCCGCCAAAGCTAAAAACGTGTGTAATCGGATTCCAATTCCTTGTTGCGGCATGAAGGAACGAAAAACGCAGCGGGGTGCGGCTCAGCGTGAATAGTGCATTTATTCCGAAGCCTCGGAAATTCAACTTTTCCGAGCCATCCAAGTTAGCAATCCAATTTGTGAGATTTTGGACGAGAAATGCTTCCATTTGGTGCAAAAACTGAGCTGAAAGGGAGAAACTACGAAGCTGAGGCTTTTGTAGAAGATAAGGTGTTGAGTGGAAGACAGGTGGCAGCATTCTGGAGGTTCTTACCATTTTTGGCCGATCGGCCAAAAGAGTGCCGACTGACCATCTTTTTAGCCGATCGGCTAGTAATATTGGCCGATGGTCATTTCTCTTGGTCAATGACCTTCTACACTGGCCGATGGCCTCTCTTCTTGTTCTCTGACCTGTCTATGTGTTGGAGATGTTGAGAATTTGTGACTTGTTCCACTTCAAATGCCTTTCGGTGATGATTTTGCGAAGTCACGCCTGTGTTACTTCAATTTGTATATTGAGTTGTTGTACTTGTGTTTATCGAGTTGTATTTTGTGTTCTTTAGTCCTTATCTTGCTTATCGAGTTGTATTTACATTTGGTTAGCATGTCAAGTTCTTTGTTTTGCTTATCGAGTTGTTTTGTTGTCAGTTGGTTCACTACCTGATTAATGCAATTCGAGCGTTTAGTTTTCAAAACAAAGTTCAAATCTCATTTACATTGTTATGTAATATGATGCGATGCTTAGAATGTACAAATGTAACACTTTTTCAACAAAAAGAGCTGTTTCATTCCATCATATTTTCTTTTGCAAAAGTGAGAGTTTTAAAGAGCATATATATGCCTGACGCAGTACAATGTGCAAAAACTACCAGTAAAAAGAAAAATAAAGCAAAAAACAAGAGCAGCATCTAGATCGGTGTCGGTTGCCTCAAGTGCGAGAATCCCTCCTCGTCCTCTTCCTGGACGAAGGTCCAGGATCGCCGCCGTCACCTTCACTGTCTGAGCCTGAACTTGAGCCATCTCCAGCCTCATCCTGAGACAACTCTGCCTTTGCCTTAGACTCGTCGTCATCTGGGACAAGCGCCCGTGAGCTACTCCCAGAGTGAGTACGCCCGGCTCTGCTATGGCTGCGTGCTAAAATCCCTCGTCCTGCTCTCTCCACTCCTCGGGCAGGTACTAATGGTCCTGCTGAAGCACCCGCTGCAGCCGGTATCTAGAATGGGGTCTGAAAAGAACAAATTGGCAAATGCATTTGTTATGCTATGCCAAGTCGAGTATGGTATCGAATACAGTGTATGATTACAGTGTATGAATGCTGTGAGCAGTGTATGAATGCCGTGAGCAGTGTATGATTACAGGGTATGAATGCCGAAAGCAGTATATGAGTTACAGTATATTAGTGCCGTGAGTGGTATGTAAGTACAATGTATCAGGTGCCGTATTGATAATGTAATGCATCAGATCAGTATGGAACATATTATGCAAAGTTTTGGGACTGAGGTTGAAAGAACTCACCGGGATACCGTAAATGCTCAGCAGGTCTATGCTCCTCTGTAGCATCCCTATCACTGAGGCTGACAACTCCAGAGCCTGCCCAGTGTACTCGATGGAAGCCTGCAAAAGTGTTAAAGTAATTAGTATTCTGCGGGATATCAACTAAAATGAAATAACTGTACAGAATGAAAAGTATAGCACATACCGGGGTTGAGCTGTGAACTCCGACAAGCTCATGATCAGCCGGAGGAGGAGCGATGGGTATCTGATAAGTCTTTCCGCCCTGTCCTCGGCATGTCATGGTGGTGGGCAGCTCTGGCCACTCTGCTCTCCGTCCCCCCCGGGAACCACTCCTGTCGTGGGCTTGAGTCGCCCTCAACGCTCCTGCTCCTCCTACTGGCGCTGTAGGCCTCTCCCTCTCAACTCGGCGAGCATTAGCCAGAGATCGCATAAGATGAGTCTCGATGAAGACGGTGTAGTCGCCCTCATCTCGGAAAAAGTCAGCGTCCCAACTGATCGTGAAATCGGTCATCTCCTGCAGGGTGTACCTCTCTGTGTGCCTCATATGGGTAAGAGATGGCCTCGGGACTATCTGCTCAGGTAAACCCAGGGTCTACCGCAAGAAGAGCTCTCCCAAGTACCATGCCCGACAAACTGGACCCTCCAGCAAAACTTGGAACCGGGCAGTCTCCCGAGCACCCATGTACTGGTCTCTCACTGCATCAGGCAACATGAACCATGGTTGCCAGGTGATCTGCAAATGGTAGGATATACAGCTTGTTATCTGCTATTGAAAGTACAATGTAAAGCGAAGCTTAAATGAACTGTAAGGTTTGAAATACCTCTGCTACGGCTATGGTGTCAAAGTATCTGCGGAAGAACAGGAAAGACTCCCACGGCCTCCGCTAGCACCTCACATCGTATCGATGAGAATATGGGACAACAAGGGGCATCTCCACCTCCGGCTTTGGAGCAAGCCTCGAAAAGTAGGCATACACCCACAACTACAGAATGTAACAGGGCAATAGTGAGTATGTTTATCAGTAAAGTAGAATACAGATAAAGCAGAAATCAGAGAATGATGTGCAGTGTATCGTGCAATGTGTGAAGTGTCTTGTGCAGTGCGTGTAGTGTACAACTAGTGTAAAGCAGATTGCGTGTATGCAATGTGTGTGGTGTACAGATAATGTAAGGCAAAACTGTAAAAAAAAAAGGGAAGGTGTACCTCCCAGGCTCGCCAGTAGCCTCCTAGCAGATGTCAACTGCGGCGGAATGAGGAACTCATGTACCTGTACAATGTGGCTAGGCCTGCGCCACCCCAATCATAGCGTCGGATCCGAGTCACATCCACTAGTGCGCTCAGCAGATAGAGTCCAACTGTGTTCGCCCGGTCGGCGAAAAGAGTGGTGCCCAGCAAGAACATAAGAAACCCTCGGGCATACTGCTTGACCTCATCACGGGTCGTCGGCGCCTGTACCCTAAACTAGTCCTCGAACCACGAGTATCTCACGAACCCTAGCCGGGAGAAAAGTGGGTGAGCGCCAAGCAAGAACATCTGGGCAGCATCCCACTCGCCCATGTCGGTGTCAAAGGGGATCGGATCACCTCCTACTCCGATGCCAGTGAGTATAGAGAAGTCGAAGGGAGTCATCGTCATCTCCCCCGCTGCAGAAAGGTGGAAGGAATCGGTGGTGTCCCACCACCTCTCCACCAGTGCGCCTAGAAGGGGCCTAGTCGCAATGAGGCACACGAGTCCCATGCAGAAAATGCCGAAGCCGGCCTAGTCGACGATCTGGCAGACCTCATCAGGCAACTCCTTATACCAACCCCAGGTGATGGTTTTCCCATACCCCCGGAAGGCATGGGAATCTCCCTGTGTTCAAGACAAACAGATGCGAAGCAGTGCCAGAAATACAGTGTTTGAATGCGTTTAAAATTCATAAAAATGCAGTGTGTGTGCATGTGTTCGAGTTGGCGCAGATATCATGTATGAACGTGCTCAGGGTGAACTCAGCATGTGATCTACAAATGTGTTTGTGATGATCATATAAAGGACAGTATCAATTATCCAAGATATACGACCTACATTGCAAAAAGTAAAGAGGAAGGGTATATCTCAGTGGCGCCGTAAGAAAGGTGCGACTCCGACTTACGTAGCAGGAGCTCCAATGGCGTACCTCACGCGAAGCTCCTGAACTGGCGAATACTGTCGGGAGGCAGCACATGTATCGCGGGCTGGTATGTCGTCGGGTCAAAAGGCCGAACACTGAGAGGCAAGAGCTCGACCTCAGGATCCATATCTATCTCTGGAGGAACCCCACCCCGTGGAATATCGTCCGCCATCTTGAGAAGAGTGAGAAAATGGCCAAGGATATGGGAAATGGGCAAGAATGCCAAAAGTCAACCTCGAGGGGTGAAAAATGGAAGAAAAGGTCGAAGTGCGGAAGAAAGCCAAAAGTCAACCTCGAGGGGTGAAAAATGCCAAAAGACACCCCATTTTTGACCGTCCTCAAGACTTGGACATCATCGTTTGAACACACGATGATCATCCATGCTCGTGTTCGTTTTGAGTTCCCAAAGGTCTCGGCTACGTGCCTTGCCTTAGGATTTCTCAACTTGTCTGTTTTGTGCTTAGTTGTAGACCAAGAACTTGTGGTTTTGCTTCTGAGGGAAGAGGGTGGCTTGTTGGCCATCCCTACAACCCATCGGCCAAGCCTTGTGCTTATTGGCCTTGTCTTCTTGCCATCGGCCATTGGTGGTGGCCGATCGGCACTCTTTTTGGCCGATCGGCACCCTTTTTGGTCGATCAGCCATATATTTTGGCCAAGACCTTTCCACCTACTTTTGCAGATATTTTTGTGCCAACTGTGCCAGTTGGTGAGCACAGATTTCATCCTACATACACGTGGAGGGATTGAAACAACTCTCAAGCTTGCTCAACAAGCTTGAGATTTGATTTTCTATAAGGAGGGAGACCCCTCTCCCTTTCTAGAGGTTCTGAAATCTGGATATAGAAGATATATATCACTCTCTCTCTATATTTGCACTTGTTTGTGCTCAAAAGTGTAATTTCTTCACACTTTTGCACTAAAGCACCTAGTGAAAAACCATACTCTTGTTGCTGAGGTAATTGAGGTTTTTGTTTGAGCTCAAAGTTTGGTTTTTAACTCAGAAAGTTGCTGAAGTTACCTCTTTGAAATTGTTCTACAAGGGTGAGTCACTAACCTTCTTTTAAGCTTTGTGTTCATTGCTTACTTAGCCTTATTTGCATGCTTGTTTTGGCTTAACTCTCAACTGTAAAAAGCTTCATTTTCATGTGTTTGAAATGATTGTTTAAGCTCTTGTTGGTGTTGGGGGTGATCTACCCCCTTGAGTGCCTTGTTTTGCCTTGTTTTGGGCCACCCCTTTAGGCTTTTGTTTTAGCCTTTGTTTGACCTTTCTACCATTGAATTCCAGAGGAATTTCAGTGGTGGAAAGTGTGTTTTGAGGCCTTAAATAAGAGAGGGTCATCCCCTCTCCTTGTGTCTTGCATGCTTGTATAGATGGCTCATCAAAGTAGCATGTTTGTCTAGCATGTATTGGTTCCATTTCAGCAAGTTTTTGGCGTTATTTTAGCATGCCTCAACTCTATTTTAGGTTGGTTTGATAGCATCTTGCATGCTTCACATACTTGTAGTGCAATTCTATCCACTAGCCTAACATGCATCATGTTTTGCACCATCATTCTAGCATGTTTTGGCTTAACTCCAAGAAGCTTTTGGCCATGTTTTACCATGCTTAAGGTCTGATTTGTGTTGTTTTGGTCATACATGCATTGCTTTGTATAGCCATGGTTCATTCTAGCTTATTAGCCTTGAGTTTCCAAGCCACTAGCATGCATTGTTTGGGCTATTCACATGATTTGGCATCATTTGTTATGTGATTTCAGAGCATGTGTCATTGCCATGCCCTCACATTTGTCACTCTTTCCATGCTTTGAGGAGTTGGTTCTTTATGCCTTAAGAATGAGCCATTGCGTATACCATTTTGCCTAAGCTTGTAAGCTGCCATATCAGTGTGTATTTGGTCTCATTTTGCCATGATATAAGTCTGATTTTTGTTGTTGAAGTCACCTCATGCTTGGTTTTGATAGGTGTAGTGTAATACTCCTTATTAGCCTTGCAAGTCCATGCTTCATGCCTTTCATGTTAGCTTGTTTTGGTGATGCTCCATGCATGTTTTAGACTCATTTTGGCATGATTTAGGACTGTTTGGGTTGCCTTGGCTATATGTTTCATGTGTTACATAGCTATGGTGTAAGTCCCTTGGCTAGTTTTAAGTTTTGAGCTCACTAGCATGCTTTGCTTGTCATATGTGCATGATTTAGTGTCACTTGGAATGTGATTTCAGAGCCTATTTCACTGTCACACTCTCACATTTTTCCACTCCTTCAATGTGCTTGAGAGTTGGTGCCTTCATGCTTTGTTTGTGAACCAATTGGTATGCATGCTTGTATATACTTTTGGACTTCATTTTCAACATGCTTTGGGCCATTGTATTGGCATGCATGAGACTTATTTGGGGTTGGTTTGGTCCATTGAATTTTGCATTACATGGCCCTTACCATTGCATTGTTGTTTGCATGTTGTTGCATTGCATGTTGTCGCATGCTTGTCGCATTGCATGATTTTTTCATGCTTGTTGCATTGCATTGTGTGTGCATGCCTTGCATTGCATTGTGTTTGGATAGGGTATTAGTCCAAACACGAGGAACGAGGGACGTTTCATACTTGAAGTGATGAAACGTGCCTCGTTTCTCGGTCGCCGACCCTCTTGATCAAGCATGATAGAGGTTAAGGCATTTTTGTGTCTTTTGTGCATTCATGTGATATTGATTTGTGCAACTCGACCTCTTTGGCCATCATGCATCGAAATACGTGATTGATGGCTCGAGAGCCGAGCACTACACTCCTTTGAGCTTTAAACATGATAAGGAGTGTGGTTGCACACACATTTTCTTGCAAATACACTGCCATGCCTCTGTTAGTGCTCTGTTGCAGCAAAATGAGAAGTTTGCAGGAAGAAGTGGCCGATCGGCTATCAAGTGTGCCGATCGGTTATCAATAATTGGCCAATAGCCTCAAATTTGGCCGATGACCATTATTCTTTGGCCGATGGCCACACATTTTGGCCGACTACCCCTCAGATGGTTCCTAAGGTAGGTCAGAAGCATAATGGAAGTTGGCACAATTTTCAGAGGTGTAGAAGTGTGCAAACAGAAGCAACATGAGGCATGGTAACGGATTTCCGAGCGAGGCGATCGAGCATGCATCTTTGAACTCTTAGAATTGAGCTGCGGCTTTGTAATTTGTAATTTGCTTTACTTGATTAGTTAGCTTTTGAATTTGTAATTAAACTAGCTAATTTGTTAATTAGTTAACGTGTTGTAATAATTAGCTTAGTGTTAGCTAGTTATTCAATTTGATTATGTAATAATTAGTTTAATTAGCTTAGATTAGCTAGTTAGCTTCTTATTCGGACCCTCCGTCGAGAGGGCCAACTGTTATAATAAGCGTGCGTGTGTACGATGCATGTCTTCCAACCTCCATTTCTTTCTCCCTTTTACTTAACCGCTTACGATGGTTAGTTTTAGGGCATATTTCAATTAGCATCCTTATGCTAGCATGTTTGCATTCATTCATCTGTTTTGCATGCACCGGGCTCGGCGCATCATACTAACTGCATTGTATTTCAATACATTTACTTGAATATGTGTTCAACAGCATGTTATCAAGTTGCATTCATATGCCATTCTAGATAGCTGAGCCTATTTTAGTTGCATTTTTGCGTGTGTTGCATTAGCCATCTTAACATGAGCTAGGATCACGCATTGATTACTAACTAGCTTATTTTTTGGCTCGGAGTACACTGTGAGTGTTTATGCTTTAGCATCCTTGCATGCGTGTAAGTGTTGCCATGATAGCATGTTTGCCATGAAGCTAACTACTTAGATGATATAACTGCATGAATGCTTGTGGGTGAAGGTTGGATTGCTTGAATTAGAACAATTTATCAAATGTGAGTTTTAAGCCCACTTGAAGTGGCAAAATCATGTTTTCCTAAGCTCACTTAAGGGTGGCAAATCCACGACTTAGCCTACTTGCGAGTAGCAACTTTCAAACCATTTTCAAACAAACGAACATGAGATGCTTTGTTCCAACTTGAGCGATTTAGTCTATACTTGTATGCTGTGTGCATTACATAGTAATTCTAGATTAACAACTGGAACAAAAACGCATGTGTTTTGAAAAAACAACATATCATGTTAATAAAGGCCGATCTTTGATCGGGCGAGCGGGGGTGCTCATTGCATGACCTTCCCCTCTCGTACCCAAGTTCCCGAGCTGAGGCAACTTTGGTGATAACGGACACGTGGCCTTAGGCACGAGTCAAGGTTTCCTAAATTTCTCCAAAATAAAATATTTAGGTGGCGACTCTGAAATCTGGCAAAGCAGTCCATGTTTGGCGCTTTTTTTATTAAAATCGATTTTCCAAAATGATTTGCCGGATTTGGACTCTTTGGTGATTTATCAGTCTTACATTGCACTTTGTGAGATTAGATTCAGAACCGTGACATGAGTCCGAACTGTAGTAGCTAAGAACTACAATTCGCGCCGGAGTTCGGGCGGTCTACACAAGGACACTAAGACCAGATTGCTCAACCAAATGTCTCCACCTAGCATTTTCAACTGTTGGTGACACCCATGGCCACTCAGCAAGCTTTCGAGAACGATTCAAACATTTAAGAGGTCTCCGTTCCCGCATTTTCCGTAAAACATATAAATAATTTGAAGCATATAGTATATATGATTAGTTTATTGTTGAGAAATTAAAAAAAATACCTTTTTCTTCCAAACAACAACAGCAACATGGTTACGAAAGCTAATTAGCAAAGAAGGATCCTCTACAGCACCCAGAACCGGTTCTGTGTTGTCATCATCCACACCAACATCGTCTTCCATGAGGTCAACCTCTACACCTGTGATAACCCTGTCCTGTGTTATGTTAATTAATCTTACTTATGATCGTGATTATATGCTTAATATGATTTTGAGTGCCATTTATATGATTATATGTATTTTTGAATTTCTATCTGTTCACCATAGGAAAATCTGTTTGATTTTCTGCTATAAAATTTAATTAAAGGCCGTAGAGGCGATAGAAACTGAATTGACTGTATTTTTGCGCTTAGCATGATTTTTAAAGCCTACGATGAAATTTAATTAAAAATTGATTCGGACCAAATTAATTAGATTTAATTGATTGAAATAGGCACAATTAATTAGACTTAATCAAGGTTGATTAGGCAAGCATATATATAGGCCTATTTACACTTAAGCTCACCATTTTTGAGCTCAAAATCTGAAATACACTCTAAAGAGAGAGAGAGAGAGAGAGAGTTCTAGAGAGAGAGTAGAGGCAAAGTATGAGAATTAAGTAAGAGGCTTGGAGATTGAGAAGATTCACTCGAGAACTAGCTAGAACTTGGAAGATTGGAGCTTCTAGGTGAGTAATTAAACTCAAAACCATGAGTGTAAATCTATAGTTGAGTGAGTTCAAGAACAATATGAAGAATTTGAGGTCCATATGTTCATGCATATATAGAATTGCCATGAATTTCCATGAAATTGCATGATCTAGCATAATGCATGTTAAACATGAAGAATTGTGTACCATAGTTTACATACATGCATAATTTTGATGAACTTCGTGATTATAAGCATCATTTGTACCATTTGAAATGGAATTGGAGTCAAAAATTAACATGCATGCATGATTCATAAAGATATGAAGTTTGTATAAAGTTTGACTGCATAAGTTTTGAAATTGATAAGGAGGATTTGGAATGATTTTGGGAATAGACCATGATTTTGGAAAATTGGTTTCAAAGTACCTAAGTTTTTATGTTACTCAATGTTTTTCTATGTTTTGGCATTAATTTGCAAACTTTGGAGCCCTTGGAGTTGTGTTTTGAAGCTTAAATAGCTTGCTGGAAAACCTAGAATTCGACCAGTCCACTCGAGCGAGGAAAGTCTCGCTCGAGCGTGAAAATTTAGCTCCCAGAAGTTTTGCAAAGATTTACACAGTGGCTCGAGCGGCAGGCCTTACGCTCGAGCGAACCCTGTTTTGTAAGACTCCTCGCTCGAGCGTCAAAAATCTCGCTCGAGCATAAAATTCATGCAACCAGTACTTTTACAGAGCTTTACAGGCCGCTTGAGTGACCAAAGCTACGCTAGAGCGGAGAGCCCTGTTTCAGAAATTTTGAAAAGTTGTTTTATGTTTCATTTTCCGTTATCTTTCATTTCTAAGCACTCTTAGGCATGCATTGAGCATTGTAAATGAACTAAAACGATAAGAAAGAGGCCAAAGAGAAATAAACAATTAAGAACGAATTGAATCGCTTATGACCCAACGTGTTATGAAATGTGTAGGGTCAAGCGCAAGGGCAAATTCATTGGCAGAACATTGCGAGTAGTATCTTAGTAAAGATATTTTAAAGTGTGTTACTTTTCAAATGCTTACTTATGTATAAGTTTCATGGATTTGTTAATCTGAATTGTGAATGAATATTCGTTATGCCATATGATTGAATAAGGCTGTTGGATTACAATTATGATTATGATTTCAAGTATGAAATGCAAATAAACATGAATGATTGGGCCAAAGGCTATTTGATATGAATGAATTGGACCCGAGGCTGTTTGACATGGATGAGTTGGGCCCAAGGCCATTCGATAAGAATGAATTCGGCCCGAGGCCGTCTGACATAAATGAATTGGGCCCAAGGCCGTTTGATAAGAATGAATTGGGCCCAAGGCCGTTTGATATGTTTGGGCTGAGGCCGTTTGATATATTAGATAGAAACATGAATGGGCCTAAGATGTTTGATATGTCTGTTATGAATTTCATTCATGTAGCTTCTTTATTTTGATATTATTCACTAGGCTTTAACTCACTCTCATTTGTATGTATGTAGGTGAGCAAAGAGATGTCCAAACCCAGCCTCTGTAAAGAATGTGAGAGTAAGTCAAGTTTTGTGGAGTCAGCCCGAACGTCTCATGTATGAGACTTTATTTTTGCTCTTTTGTTTACTCTTTTGCTACTTCGGTGAATACGTTGGATCACCCATGTATATAAACTTTTGTTTCGCTGACTACATTTTAAAGTTCCTAGATGTCCAAGATCTTAATTCTGCCTGTATGTGTGAGTTATTATGGAATGTCTTTGGGATAATTTTGCTATGCCATGTAAGCACAGCTCATTGGACAAAATTTTTAAGTCTACTTCTGTCTTGGCCCCTTTATTTCTTCTGAAACATATTTAATCAGGTTTGAGGCTATAGGTAATCTCATGATTATTGGCCGGTTATGACCTTAATCCATAGGGGCGGTTCGGGTCATGACAACACTAATATCATTATCGACATCGTCATCCTCCACACCAACATCGTCGTCGACATAATCATTATTCACATTGACATGGTCATCCTCCTCCATAAGGACATTCGCTTCCTATGCTTCAGGTTCTGTTTGCCTAGCACGTCTTCTGTTGGATGCCATTGGCCTCTTACGTCAGGCACCACTAATCATTTACGTGTTACAAAAAATTAAATTCAATATCATCAAAAACTCATATATGTTAATTGATTGATGTAAACAATATTAGCTAAGAAACCAGAATTTCATAGATAAAATGCAATTTTTAAAATAAAAAAAAATTAAATGTGCAAACGTATAGAAAAAAGGAAAAAAAAATTCTAATTACAGGTATGGACTCTATTTCCCTGGCCAAAATGTTGTCATCATTCATTAGATCATTAGAAGTACACAAAAGCAAGACAATAAATATATTAGATTGAGATACATATAACATGTGTACATAGCTAGATGAGATTTCTGGTTAAAGAGCAATTGTACAATATTCTGTAAAACCATCTGAGTGTATGGATTCATTTTTAGACGAAGGTGTAACTCATTCTCTTGGGTTATGCTTGTTTATTGTTATAGAAAAAGTTTGTTATTCTTAAAATATGCTTAAAATTGTATAAAATTCTTTCTGTTTACATTTTGTATTAAAAGTTGACATATAACAACTTGCCATGTACCATTGTGCGTCTCAAATCTTTTTCCCTAATTTAAATTGACAATTTTTTCTCTTGTAATGGAGTTATTTTTAATTACATCTCTTTAAGTCTATTTTATTGTAATGATTTTGTATGTATTCTAATTTAGTTGTTATTAGATATATAACTAAAGTACCAGCTGCTTTTAAAGTTCTAAATATATATATATATATATGTATAAGTATTATTCACAAAAGTGCTAAAAGGGGCACCACCTCAGTACATAGGTTGAACAAGACAAACCTAAATCCCCATCTCTTTGGAAATATCACTTCAAAGAGAGTTTCAGAACGTACAGACAAATGTCTATAAATAAAACTATACTAAGAAAAATTAGCCTCAAACCCAGTCACTAAACCTTTATCTCAGTTATAGCCCACACCCACCCAAAAAAATACTAAAAAACATGACCCAATGGACACAAAAATAGAAAATAATGAGCTATCATCGAAAATATGTGTTAGGTTTTATTCTTGGCAATCCCGTTTGACAAAACTCCTTTCAGTTGTACTTATTTTCGCACTTTTTATTTCAGTGAGGCTATGAGTTTTTAGATGTGAATCTAACCCAAATTGTGCCTTGCAGATAAGTTTGTGATGTTAATGCTTTCAAGATTGCCACTTCGCTGATTATGACAGGAATCGAGCTGCCCGGTCAGCTCACGGGGGTCTAGGGGCAGTGCCTCTTGGCGGGTCTGGGGCAGCTCCCCCGAAGCAAAATGCAAGATTGCATTCGAAATTGCATGTCCGCCCTTGCTCGCTCGAGCGAAGGCTGCGTCTGGCAAAAAACCTGAAAATGATGAATGTACGCTCAAGCAAAGGTTATGTGGCTCGAGCGAAGCCACTTATGGAAATCACGCGTTTTTGGTTCCTCGCTCGAGCAAGAGAGTCTTCGCTCGAGCGAGCTTCGCAGTCCCAAATTTCTATAAGTACGTGTTTCTGTCAGATTTTAGGATTACTGCTCCAAATCTTCTTTTTGGATATTAAGGTTTATATCTAGGGATATTTTGCTAGTTTTCTTTAATGTTTAATTGAGTATTCAACTCATGAGTTAAGAATAATACATCAAAGGTTCGTTTGTTTATTCTAAAAAAAGAGAGAGTTGTTCTTCGGTGGATTCTGAAGAATTTGAGCCTGAAGCTTTGGTAGATTCTGGAGTGGCTCATTGTCAAGACAATTCCAAGGTGAAGACGGGGCTGGAAGAAGCACATAGGGGTTGGTTCAATTCGGGCATGGATTCGCTAGGTAATTGAGAGTATATCTGTGTAATTCTTTTATATCTTCTTAGTGGATTGTTTTGTGGCTGTTGCCCGTAGTTTTTTATCACAATTGGAGGTGTCCAATTGTGGTTTTTCCACGTAAAATCGTTGTGTCGATTTGTCTTGATTGTTTGATTGGGATTGTTGTTTACTACTTAAAATTGATACATAATCACAAATCATTATCTAGGGGATTTCTAGTTTTTTCAATATGTACCACCACATCACACACACATAGGAGCTATCATTAAAGCCTTCCTCACTGTTCTCATTCCTGTAGCTTGTAACCCAAGATTCATACAACGAAATAACTGAAGCCAACATGACCCAATGGACACAAAAATAGAAAATAATGAGCTCTATAACTCTCGCGCTACATTACAATTGATATAAGAAGGTGATCCATGTATTACTCTGCTCGTCGACACATGCAACTTAATTTTGGTAACGTCTTACGCCTACTACCTAAATTATTAGTAGTGAGGATAAAATCCAAGGCTATTGTCCAAATAAAAAAAAAAAAGCCACCTTAGACAAAGCCCCTGATTTCCAAATTCCAAAATTTTTTTTCAAGGAAAATATATATTTGTGCTAATGCCAAGAATATCATGGTAGGATTTGAATGAGAATTTTCCATTATTATCTTCCCACATCATCCTATCCTTATCTTGTCAAACTACTTCTACCATGTACAGGGCATAAAAAAACTCATCAACTACTTTTTACCACTATGCTTCACAACCTAAAGCTAAAATCTAAAAGCCTACACAACCCAAAAATAATGGGAAAATGATCCAAGATTGGACGTGGATAAAGATGTTGAAGGACAGGGAGAGAAGTGCTCTTCCTAATCCAGAGAGAGAGAGAGAGAGAAAAAAAAAAGTTTAATTGTTGAAAGGGTATGTATCTCTCTATTATTACAAAACATTTATCTTGCCCCATCTAAAGGTACATCCATCAACTCAAGAACATCTATGAAATCCAAGAAAGAACTCATAGTGTAGACTGCCCCGAACTCCACTCCGCGCGTGAGGGTGCGAATTGTAGTTCTAGCTACTACAGTTCGAACTCCTGTCACGGTTCTGAATCTAATCTCACAAAGTGCAATGTAAGACTGATAAATCACCAAAGAGTCCAAATCCGACAAATTGTTTTGGAAAATCGATTTTAATCAAAAAGTGCCAAACATGGACTGCTTTGCTAGATTTCAGAGTCGCCACCTAAATATTTTGTTTTGGGAAATTTAGGAAACCCTGACTCGTGCCTAAGGCCACGTGTCCGTCATCACCAAAGTTGCCTCAGCTTGGGAACTTAGGTACGAGAGGGGAAGGTCATAACATGAGCACCCCCGCTCGCCCGATCAAAGATCGGCCTTTACTAACATGATATGTTGTTTTCGAAAACACATGCGTTCTTATTCCGGTTTATTAGCTAGCTTACTATATAATGCGCACAGCATACAAGTATAGACTAAATTGCTCAATTTGGAACAAAACATCTCATGTTTGTTTGTTTGAAAATGGTTTGAAGCTGCTACTCACAAGTAGGCTAAGTCGCAGATTTTGCCACCCTCAAGTGGGCTTAGAAAACAACATGATTTGCTACTCTCAAGTGGGCTTAAAACACATATTCTAATGAATTGTTCCAATTCAAACAATGAAGCCTTCATCCACAGGCACTCATGCAGTTAAACACTTAAGCAGTTAGCCTCATGGCAAGCATGCTAACCATGGCAATCACTTACACACATGCAAGGATGCTAAAGCGTAAAACACTCATAGTGTACTCCGAGCCAAAACATAAGCTAATTAGTAATCAATGCATGATCCTAGCTATGTTAAGATGCCTAATGTAACACATGCAATAATGCAACTAAGTAGGCTCGGCTATCTAAGATGGCATATGAATGTAATACTTGATACATGTATTCAAGAAAGTGTATTGAAATATAATGCAGTTTGTATGATGCGCCGAGCCCAGTGCATGCGCCGAGCTCGGTGCATGCAAGACAAATGAATGATGCACGCATGCAAGCATAAGGATGCTAATTGAGATATGCCCTAAAACTGACCACTGAAAGCAGATAAGTAAAATGGAGAAAGACGTGGGGTTGGAAGACGTGCATCACACACACGCACACTTATTACAAAATTTGCCTTCTCGACGGAGGGTCCGAATAATAATCTAACTAGCTAATCTAAGCTAATTAAACTAATTATTACAAAATGAAACTAATTAACTAATCCTAGTTAACTAATTATTACAAAACAAGCTAATTAATTAACAAGTTAACTAACTAGTTATTACAACACAAATTGAATAGCTAAGGGCATTAACTATTTAAGTACAAAACCAAATAGCTAACTAAGCAAAACAGCTAAGTAAAGCAATAAGAAAAAGTCCTCAGGGCGAGAAGTGCATGCATGCTCAGTCGCCTCATTTGGAAATCCATCGCGATGCCCTAATTTACCACTGTTTGCATTTGTTCTCAGAACTATGCACAAAGCTCCAGATAGCTTCTACTCCATCATAGGGACCTCCAAGAGGGTGGCCGACCAGTTGTTGGTGGTGTAGACCACCTATAGACCACTTACCTTTGCTGCAGACTAGAAAAAGTGGTCGGCCAGCCACTTTTACTGGTCTGCCGACCACTTATTCTGCCACACTTCCAGTTTGCTGCAACAGAGAACAAGAAGAGGCACGGCAGTGTATTTGTAAGGTATGTGTGCACAACCATCCTCCCTATCATTTCTTGAGCTCAAGAGAGTGCGGTTCTCGACTCTTAGGCCACCAACCGAGCATCGCAATGTACGATGGCCAAGAAGCCAAGATTGCATAATTCAATGTAAATGAATGCACAAATAACACTTAAGGGCCTTAACCTCTATCATGCATGATCAAGAGGGTCGGCGACCGAGAAATGAGGCATGTTTCATCACTTCAAGTATGAAACATCCCTCGTTTCTCGTGTTTGGATTAACACCCTATCCAAACACAATGCAATGCAACATGATCAACCTATCAATGCTAATGGCATACAAACCAAATGCAATGCATGCACATGCAAACAACATGCAATGTAACAACATGCAAACAACAAGCATGCAAACAACATGCTGAATGGACTTAAACCGAATATAGACAAACCTCAATCATGCCCAAAACAGTGGCCATAATACCAGAACTTAGGCACAAAAAGGCAAGATAATGCATGCTCATGCATTGGCCCATCAACTAGGCATAAGAGCACAACTCTCAAACATGATTAAGAAGTGACAAATGTGGAAGTGTAACAACACTATATGCACTGAAGTAACATGTGAAATGATGTCATGGCAAGCAAACATCTCAAGTATGGCATACTAGAAGGCTCAAAGCTTGAAACTAGCATAGGCACTTGCACTATAGCTATGCAATACATGAACCATATAGCCAAGGCAACCCAAAACAGTCCTAGAGCTCGTCAAAATGATGCTAAAACATGCATGGATTAGAGCTAACACATGCTAGCATGAAGGGCATGAAGCATGGAATATGCAAGGCTAATGAGGAGGATTACACTACACCTACCGAAACCAAACATGAGATGACTTTACCAATAAAAATCAGAGTTATGGCATGTCAAATTAACACCAAAAATGGGCTAATACCAAGTCAATACATGCTAGAATAACAAACTCACTCATTAGGCATGCAAGGCTAGTAAAGAGGACTTACACTACAAGTGTAAGAAGCAAAAGAGGGATGCTCTAACCAACCAAAAACAAAGTTATATCATGGCAAAACAATACCAAAAACACACTGAAATGGTGGCCCAAGAGGCTAGGCAAGATGGCATACACATGAGCTCATATTTAAGACATAAAGCACCAACCCTCCAAAGCATTGAAAGAGTGACATATGAGAGGGTATGACCACACTACATGGACTGAAATCAAGTATCAAATGATGCCAAATCATGTGAATAGCCCAAGTAATGCATGCCAGTGGCTGGGAAACTCAAAGCTAGTGAGCATGAATGAACTATAGCTATACAAAGAAAGGTATGCATGGCCTAAAACACTTAAATCAAAGCTTAAGCATGGTAAAACATGAACAAAAGCTTCTTGGAGTTGAGCCAAAACATGCTAGAATGATGGTCCAAAAGCATGATGCATGTTAGGCTAGCATGTAAGATTACACTACAAGTGTAGAATGCTTGCAAGTGGTGACTCAACCAAGCTAAAATAGAGGTATGCCATGTCAAAATAAGGCCAAAAATATGCTGAGATGGAGCCAACAAATGCTAGAAAACCATGCTCAAACATGATGCCAATAAGGCAAGCATCCAAGATACAAGGACAGGGGATGACCCCCTCTTATTTGGGACCTCAAAACACCTTTTTCACCACTAAAATTCCTCTAAGTTTCAGTGGTGAGAAGGTCAAAAGGAGGTGGTCCCAATAGCTTAAAAGGATAGCACAAAAGCAAAGCCAAACAAGGCACAAAAGGGGGTAGACCACCCCCAACACCAAAGAAGCCTTAAACAAACATGTTAAGCACTAAAAATCAAAACTTTTTGTAATAGAAAGTCAAGCCAAAATAAGCATGCAAATAGGTCCAAAAGCTTAATCAAAATAAAACGTTAAAGGGTTAGTTGACTCACCCTTGAAGAACAACTTCAAAGCTGCAACTCCAGCAGCTTTTCTGAGCTCAAACCAATCCAAAAACACCAAAACCAGCTTCTAGGTGCCTCAGCTCCATGAATATGGTGTTTCACTATGTGTTTCTGTGAAAAAGTGTGAAGAAACTACACTTTCAAGCACAAAAATGAAACAAAGAGAGAAATATAGAGATAGATGTGTATGTACAGCTTAATGCCAAAATTCTGAACTTGGAGAAGGGAGAGAGGGCCTCCCTTTTATAGAAAAACAAGCCTCAAGCTTGTTGAACAAGCTTGAAGCTAGATGCAATCCCTCCATATGGAGGATGGTTTCTGTGCTCACCAGCTGGCACAGCTAGCAAGAAAATATCTTCAAAAAGATGCAGGAAAGCTGCCGACCACTTGAAGTGGTCGACCAGCTACTTACACTGGTCGGCCGACCAGTGAAAGTGGTCTCCCAGAAAGAAAAGTGGTCGGCCAGGGGCGAGAGGTGATCTGCACCAGGAAAGAAAGGTGGTGGCATGGTGGGAGACCACTTTTTCTAGCTGCAAACCACTTGTAGACCACAAAAAGTGGTCTATAGGGAAGAAAACTGGCTGGCGGGAAAGAAAAGTGGTTTTCAGGGAGAAAAACTGGTCTCCAACCCTCATTCCACCCTTCAAGCAAAGAAAACAAGGTTTGTGCCAAAAACAAACTAAAAAGGATGCAAGACAAGAGTCCGGGGGTCGGAGCGCATAGCCGGAAGCCTCAAAAACTAGTCTACGGGCACCAAAAGTGGTCTACAGACCTCTCTCTCCCTCGAGGGAAGGGAAAACAAGGTTTTGTTCAAAACCAAACCAAAAAGAAAGCAAGACAAAGCGCTCGACCGAAGGCTCCGGAAACCGGAAACTACCCTACAAGAGGGAAAAGTGGTCTATAGACCTCTCTCTCCCTCCAGGGAAGGGAAAACAAGGTTTAGTCTACAAACCAAGCCAAAACACAAAGAGTTCAGAGGCCCGGAGGCAAGACACTCAGTCGAAAATCCCGGAAACTCGAAACGAGCACAAACATGCACAATCTTCGAGCACTCAAACGACGACGTCTGAGTCTTAAGGTCGGTCGAAAATGGGGTGTCTACACATAGTCATGGAAATATGTGTGAAACTCCAAGTCCCTCAAATGGGTATCTATCTAACAACATTAATATGTCTTCCAATGCACCATGGTTTCTCCCATCTACCATTAGCCTACAATAGATCCTCTAAGAGATCCTTTACGTAAGCACACAATATTATTAGTGTTACTACATTTTTTTTTTCCCAATATATTCGAGAGTCCCTAAATCTCATCTCAAGTTTAGGTTCGTCAATTAGTAAGGTCTTTTAAGAAAAACTTCACACAGACTTACAAATTAGTGGTAGATCATTATTATGTTTTAATTTTTTGGGAGGGATAAGTGTCAATTGGTGATAGTTTTTTAATAGTTCAATATTTTGAATTTTGTATTATCATTTTGATCCAATTAATCTTACAAATAAAGCAATGAAAAATAGAACCAACAATAAAATGGATCTTGCTCCATATAAGGTTCGTAAACCCAGGTAAAATTTCATGGAAAACAAATAATACATTTTCCTACAGTAACCAAAAAGAGTAAATAAGAACTAATTTATAGTTGGTTGGATTTTGTTAGGGAAAAACTTTGATAGACTTTCAAAAAGGAGGCTTCACCATTCAAAACCACATGCAAAACAGAGAAAAAAAAATCTGACAAAACAAAGAACGAAAATCTAAACTTCAACATTCAAAACTAGCACCAAAAATCACAAACCCACTTAAATTTGAAGATCAAAACCACTAAAACTATGTTGGGAATGTGTTATTCTTTGTTTATTCACAAAAAATGATGATATAAATGATAGAGATACATATATAGATACATATATATGTCTGTCAATATAAAGAGAGAAAGAAGAGTTTTTTGCTTACCTTTGGCGAATGAGAATAATGAGTTCAATCATTTTGGCCGGTAACACAGACCACAATGCCGTTCGAACCCCTTCTCGCCGCTCGAACAACTCGTCTTCTTTGTGTCGGAACCCCTCGTCTTCCCTGCTTTTTCTTTTCCTCTGTTGCTTCTCTCTTTTCCCTTCAAAATTAGTGGTGTAAAGAGATGACATAGTTAATTTAGGGTTAGTTTTGGCAATCTATTGGGGTGTAATGAGAATTACATTTTTTTTAGTGGTGTAATGAGATGGAGGGTGTAAAGAGGTTAAATAGTGGTGCAAGTAGAATCACCCTAAGTAAATTTGATTTTATCTTCTCAAATTTTTGTTGTCTCTTGAAATCTCCTCCTGATTTCTTATTGGTCCCAATTTTCAATTGCTCCCAATTTTCAATTGCTCCTTATAACTAAATATAACCAAAGAGTAATGCCAAAGACCAAAAATTCAGACATAAAAAAATACTAAGAAAAAATAGTATGTGATTTAGATATAATATTTTTATTAGATTATCTTTTTCATTTGCCTATTACCTCTCAAGTGAGAGAGATCATAATAATTTTATAACAAACATTCATTTTATTTTATTGTAGTCACATGTTATATTAATATTAGCTATAATTAAGATTTAAAAAAAAAGGGATTTAGTGGAAAATCTTTTTTGATGGACTTGTATCTCATTTGGTTCATAACATATTCTTATATCCCAATTGATCCCATGCATTTGAACTTATATTCTAACAGGTCCTTTTTTTCATATTAAAGGTATTATGTGGACTATTGAACGGGCCCATAACAAAGTCAACAAATTGGGCCAAGGAGGATACATTTCAAGCATATATCTCTAAAGAAAGCCCAACAAGCCCATTCAAGGAGGTCTAGATCATACGGGTGTCCGAGGAGGTTAACTGTTGCTTTTAGAAGAGATGAAACCCTCGAAGGAGATTCATTCTCCGAGGTATTTGCTTAGTCTTGAAAGGGTTCAGAACCACAAACCTAGAGACCTATTTGAGCTCGGACTCAAAAGGGTTCGGATCTACAAACCAAGAGATCTGAAGTGCTTGGCTTCGAATGGATTCAGAAGCAATCTAGAAGTCGCTTCATTAATGAGTCCTAGAGCACTTGCAAGCTCGGAGCTTTCAGAGATCTACGTACCAGAACCATAGGCGTAATGGAGTCCGAAAAAAGGACTCGATCCTGAAGACGGTGAGTGAAGATAAATTCACTCTTCAGTTAAACTAACCTATACCCAGGTCGAGGTGGCACGATCTAGGGGGTCCCTGAGACTCGAAAATATTTGCGGCAGGGCGTTCTCTTGAACTACCCCTGACCCTTTTGTGGCAGGGCATTCTCTGGGACTACCCTTGACCCTTTGGAATGATTGGGGATCATTGGTTAGGTGTGGCTAAGAAGAAGGATTTGCAGAGAGGTTGATCTCCTCTTCGGGGTTTTCCTCATCCTCGGAGAGGTCACCTCCTCAGACAAGATAGTTAAAGGGAATATTTCCCATGTGCCTTGCACATGGGCTCCATCCTACATCATGTGGTGCCTATAAATAGCACCCACCCATAACTTTACAAGGGATGGATTTTGGAGAGACAACTCTTGGGGAAGAACTAATTTCTTTTCTCCATTATCTACCTTAAGAGTCAAAGTGGGAGATCTATAGGAGAGCCTTGCCATTATTCTCTCTCTAACTACTCTGCCTTCTTTTTCACCCAATCTCTTATCTCTATCATCTCTTTGTTATTGTATTTCTAGTTGTGACTGTTAAAGAATCTAAGCCTCTCATCATTTCTAGAGAATTCGAGTTTTCTTCAAGGATCTTCGAAGATCTTCAAATTTTTTGACAACAATCTTGAACCCTTACATACATTTTGGCGACTCCACTAGGGAGGCAGATTGGTTAATGGTCTTAACAACATCCGGAATCTACACAACTTCGGTGAAGATGGCGGGAGAAAAAGAAGTTCATCAACAAGGTTCTTCCAATGGTGGTGATGAGAGGACTCAAGTTCAAGACCCCACCTCTCATCCTTGAAGCCATTCAAAGACTCCAACACACTCAACAAGAGATTCTCACGACCCTTCAAAATCTCACCCACACCATGTTGGTGATGGGTTCGACTTTCGCACCATCGACAACAAATGAAGGTCAAGTCAGCGCCAGCAAGCATCAACAACTCTATGGTGATGTCGGGAATGGTAAAAAACATCAAGACCCACCTCCAATTCTCCCTGAAGTTACTCAAAATGGTGTGCAAAATCAAATGCTTGGAGGAATAAGTCATGGCCAACCTGTGGCCCATGGAGCGCAAAATCACGCACTTGGAGGATCGAGCCATGGTCCATCGGTGGTTAGAGGAGTTTTTGGTGCAATGAATGGTGTTCCAGCGGCTGTAGAAGTTCAAGGAAGGCCGGCGGAAATTTCTCTTCAAAATGGTGCTCCATCCATACCTAATTTTGTTCCACCGATTATAAATTCTACTCATGTACCGAACGGGTCTCTATTGGCTCCGACAACGGCTTTCTAAGCCCAACTCGGCATATCCATGGCGTGTAACAGAGTTTATGGAACTCAATTCAATGCTCTATCACCGAATGTCATATCCATAAATGCCAATGGTCAATGTCACCATGCTTCTACACCGATGGTGAATTCTCAACACCCAAATGGCCAAGTCGCTCCAAGCTCGATCTACGAGTCTATAAGCCAAGTTCCAGGAATACCACCATCAAGTTCTCTCCCTCAACAATTTTTCACCCTTGCAGATGTGCAAGCCATGTTCAAGCTAGAACGGAGCAAGGGAACTTTACCCTCTTCGCCTGATCTGGATGTCAAGCCACCATACCTTATCGAGATATTGAGTTATCCATACCCGGAGGGGTACACAGTGCCAAAGTTCATCAAATTCGATGGCAAGCAAGGAAATGCTCGAGAACATGTTGTTCGGTTCATCGAGACTTTGGGGATTCATGATTCAAATCATGTCCTCCAACTGAGAGAATTCTCCAAGTCCCTCATCGACCAAGCATATAGTTGGTACGTTAACTTGGCCCCAAACTCTATTCAAAATTGGAAGGAGATGGCCAACAAATTCCATGCCAAATTCTTTCGGGTGGCCGAGAAAGTGACCACACTTACCCTATGTAAGGAAAAGTAGCGGGAGGGTGAAGACATTCTCGAATATGTGAAGAGGTTCCAAGACAAAGCCATGGATTGTCACGAGGCTGTAGAAGAAAACTACTTGGTCCAAATTTGTGTTGAAGGGGCATTGAACGGGTACAAGATGCTTCTTGTTAATCACAAGCTACCCACATTCTCGGCACTAATTAAAGCATCTCGGAACATGAACATACCTCAGTCTCAAGAGATTAGGTTCGAGACTAGTTATAAAACCGACTTCAAGACATCCCAAGGACCTTCTGTCACTGCGGCTTCCGTGTTTTCTACTTGAAAGTCGCAGGGGGAGGAATTCAAAGGTCAGAAAAGAAAAAAATGCAAAGATGACACTCATTTTCTATGTAGTGTTGAAGAGGTGAAGGCCATAGTCAAAGAGTAGGTGGCAGAGGGGGGACTACAGTTGCCTCGTATCGAAGAGCTTTTGCCGAGGAAGGACCGCGAGGGCCCTAATTATTGTGTTTTCCACCGATCATAAGGACATCCTACAGAATTGTGCCGAACACTTAAGAAGATCTTTAGAAAAAAAAATCAAAACAGATGAGCTAGAGTTCAAAGAACAAGGGCCCCAAGATATCTTAGAAGACGTGGCTATGATGGCATATGATGACCATAACCTGAGCAGCTTGTGAAAGTTTTCCGAATGACCTCACAACTCTGGGGACTAGGAGCAAGGGTCGATATTTCGTAAAAGAAGTATATCTATGACATTTACAATTTGTATTTACTGCATTGTCCAAAAAGTTCTATTTTTCTTATGTTATGAAGAAATTTATTTCCTCCATATTGTGTATCTCCGTTAGAAGTTTATTTTCTCTATATTGTGTATCTTCTTTGGGTTATGTTACTTGAAGACTGTTTTCATTTGTCACCCCTCGACGAAGAAAGAGAAGTAGTAGACTCGATTGCCCATCAAAAAGGATCTTTCTTGTTGAAGTAGAGTGTGTGCTCCCACTTGGACTTTCGAAGAACAACCCTTGCTTCCATCAGTATGAGCTTCGAGGAGCTTTCTTGTCAAATTAGAGTGTACTCCTACTCAAACTTCCGAGGGATAGCCTTTGCTTCCATTAGCTGCTGAAGTAGAAGTGTGCATCCACTCGGACTTTCGAGGAATAGCCTTGCTTCTGCTCGGACTTTTGAGAGAAAACCTTCACTTCTGTTGGTGCAAGCTTGGTAGACTCGGTTGCCTTCCAAAGGGATCTTTCTTGCCGAAGTAGGGTGTGTACTACTATTCAGACTTCTGAGGGATCCACTTAGACTTTTGAGGAACTGCCTTACTTTTGCTTAAACTTCAGAGAGACAATCTTTAGTTCTGTTGGTGTAAGCTTGGTAGACTCAGTTGCCTTCCAGAGAGATCTTTCTTATCGAAGTAGGGTGTGTGCTACTATTCAGACTCTTAAGGGAGCCACTCAGACTTCCGAGGGACAGCCTTACTTCCGTTCGGACTTCCAAGAGACAATTTTTACTTCTGTTGATACTAGCTTGGTAGACTCGGTTGTCTTCTAGAGGGATCTTTCTTGCCGAAGTAAGGTGTGTGCTACTATTCAGACTCCTGAGGGACAGCCTCAGACTTCTGAGGGACAGCCTTGGACTTCTGAGGGATAGCCTTGCTTCCGCTCGAATTTTCGAGAGACAATCTTTACTTCCGCTGGCACAATCTTGGTAAACTCAGTTGTCTGCCAGAAGGGATCTTTCTTGCCGAAGTAGGGTGTGTGCTACTATTTGAAATTCTATCACCGTGCTACTATTCAGACTTCTGTCACCTTGCTTCTGTGCGGACTGGTGAAGGATAGTCCTTACTCTCATTAGTGTGGGTTCCGAGGGCCCTGAGGTTGTGGATTTCGTACAAGAGTTCATTTGCAAAAATATACAAGATTCAAGTGGGTCATTCTCTCTTGAATTACAGTATTCAATATTAAAGACCCAATTTATACAAGGCTTTGACTCCGGACAAAGAAAGGTCAATAACAAATTTCAGGCCCAAGATCCGAAACAATTTTTATTTGAATATTATATTTCTCATCCGTAGCAGATTCGATAGACAGTCATACAAATTGCAAGAACATATTTCCCAAGTCAAGGTTTACAGCCCAAAATTTCTTTGGCAAAACAAGATTCAGTAAGAGTGGTGGTTATCTCAAGTTTAGGAGTTTCAAAAATGCTTACCCACAGATTTATAGAAGAATTTCAAAATACTTACTCATAGACTTACAGAAGCAATGAACAGAATGAAGACCAAAAGCGGTGTAGGCCGAGAATGGCTCACGAAATAGTGGGCGAGAAAGGAGATAGGCAAACCGACGACGCGTTGAGTCGGCAACGTGGTCGGCATTGATTAATCACGGTTGAAACCAGTGAGTATGCAAGCAAAAACTGAGATCTATATGATTCGAGCTCCGAAAAGTAGCTCTAGGCTGTGAGAATAAGCAAAACCACACATGTCGCGTTGAGTAGGCGATGTGTGGTTCGCTCTAGACAGTCGAAGACGAATGCAGAACGCTGGACAGTCGAAGACGAAGGCAAAGTTGTAGCAGAGAGAGGCCGACAGCAGCTTGGGTCATGATGTTTGTAACAGGTGGTCGCCGGCGAAACAGGACCAAGATCTGGTGTATCTAGAGCTCAGAGGCTGCGTCATTGGACGAAGATGAAATACCGACAACAGTGGTGTCTGGAGCTGAAGCGATGGACGACGTCAAACAACAGTGTTCTTCGGTAGTGAGGAGAGGAAGATGAAGCTCAGAAGAGGAAGAAAAAAGGAGATCTATACTCCTAGCCGAAATGAAAGAGAATGGGAGCAAAAGTCAGGCAGCGGTGATCTTCACTAGGTGCGAAAGCAAAGCAGAGCACTGGTATATGGTTTCTAAATAAGGAATAAGGGAAAAGTTAGGGATCATGAAAATTTTGTCATGAAAATGATCATGAAAAATTTATGATCCTTGGATTATCTTGATTAGTGTGTGGTGCTTTATTCTAAGCGTAATCCAAGGGTCAAGAAGCTTTCATGATTATTTTCATGAAAGGTTTTTCATGATACCTAGCATTGCTGAAGGAATAAATGTTGAAGGTTTTGAGTTTTCAATGCTTTGGAGAGAGAAAACGTGGGTCTTCACTTTTCTTTTCTTTTTTTACAAATATAAAGATGGGTATTCATTTGGACTTTTGCAAAATAAATAGAAGCGGGGCCAAGCTTTCAGAGTTGTTTTTTTTCAAGAAAATATATTATTTTTTCAATTTGTGGCAGTTGGAAAGGGAAAGTTGTTTTTTCTTATTTCTTTGACTTAGAGCAAAAAGCTTTTTCGTTTTCAATACTTGGAGAGAGAAGAAAATTTAATTGTCGACATTTTGAGTTGTAGGAAATAAAAAAAATAATAAAAAAATTCAAGTTTTGATTTTCTTTGAAAAAAAAAATTCAAAGGCACAAAAGTGGATTTGCCAAACATGGCATAAGTATAAAAGATTCCTTATGATGAGTTATCAATCTTATCCAAAAGCCACATTAGGACAAAATATTCCCAAGGACGTGATGCGAACCATGGCCGAAGAAATGGAATTATGCATGTCCAAGAAATTCAAAATTTTCCATACATGTAATGGGCAAAATGTAAAAGGGGTTAAATTGAGCCCACTAATTAATTAAACCCAATTGAAGCCCAATCGGAAAGCCTAAAAATTGGTGAGCTAGGAGAAATTATTGCCAAACAGGCTAAGTGAATTCTATTGAACGGGGCCACAAGAAAGTCAACAAATTGAGCCGAGGAGGATACATTTCAAGCATATATCTCTAAAGGAAGCCCGACAAGCCCATTTGAGGAGGTCCAGATCATACGAGTATCCGAAGAGGTTAACTATTGCTTTCAGAAGAGATGAAACCCTCAGAGGAGATCCATTTTCCAAGGTATTTGGTTAGTCTTGAAAGGGTTCAGAACCACGAACCTAGAGACTTATTTGAGCTCGGACTCAAAAGGGTTCGGATCAATAAACCAAGAGATGTGAAGCGCTTGGCTTCGAACGGATTCAGATGCAATCTAGAAGTCACTTCATTAATGAGTCCTAGAACACTTGCGGGCTCGGAGCTTTCTGGGATCTACGTACCAGAACCATGGGCGTAATGGAGTTCGAAAAAAGGACCGATTCTAAGGACAATGAGTAGAGATAAATTCACTCTTCAGTTAAACTAACCTATACCTAGGTCGAGGTGGCACGATCTAGGGGGTCCCTTACCCCTGACCCTTTTGTGGCAGGGCATTCTCTAGGACTACCCTCGACCCTTTAGGATGATTGGGGATCATTGGTTAGGTGTGGCTAAGAAAAAGGGTTCGCCAAGAGGTTGATCTCCTCTTCGGGGTTTTCCTCATCCTCGGAGAGGTCACCTCCTCGGACAAGGTAGTTAGAGGGAATATTCCCTATGTGCCTTGCACATAGGCTCCATCCTACATCATGTGGTGCCTATAAATAGCACCCACCCATAGCTTTACAATGGATGGATTTTGGAGAGACAACTCTTGGGAAAGAACTAATTTCTTTTCTTCATTATCTACCTTAAGAGTGAAAGTGGGAGATCTATAGGAGAGCCTTGCCATTATTCTCTTTCTAACTACTCTGCCTTCTTTTTCACCCAATCTCTTATCTCTATCATCTCTTTGTTATTTTGTTCCTAGTTATGACTGTTAAAGAATCTAAGCCTCTTATCATTTCTAGAGAATTCGAGTTTTCTTCAAGGATCTCTGAAGATCTTCGAATTTTTCAACAACATTCTTGAACCCTCTCATATAGTTTGGAAACAAAATTTCTATGATACGATTCACGTGTTTGAAATCGTTTGGTTTAGGGTTGGTGTTTGAACAATTTTTGCTCCTAAAGAAGTGAATGTTCCATTAGAGTTGGAGTTTCTGCAATTAAAGCGAAGTTATATGTTTGGTGTTCATACGATTTTGTTGTTTTGAATCGCAGAAGAGCTGCATCTGAGGGAGGTTAGTTGTTTTAATTATTATTTAATTACATGTAGAGCAATATTTGTAATGTTTACTTTACATTCATTTGAATACGTTCATTTTCAGATTTTGTGTTCGGAACTAATATATTGTTGTGTTGATGAAGTGATAGTTGGATTTGAATGTGCGATATTGACACGTGTGAACATTTGACAGTGATGCATATGTATTGTCACATTACTTGTTTGTTTATTGTTTGATAATGTGAACGTTCACATTAAGATAGATATATGGAATATAGATGTGAAATGGCCAGTGATATTTTAGATATTTTGATAATGTGAATGTTCACACTAAGATAGAAATATGAAATATAGATTTTTTTTTTTTTTCAAATTATATGTTTGTTATAAACTGTGAACATTTACATTATATTTTGGTGTGGGTTTTATTTTTTCGAATTCTAGTTTTACGTTTGTTGTCTGCTGTGAACATTTACATTGTATTTTGATCTTTGTTTTGATTTTTTGTTATGTGATTTTTATATTTTTCACATCATGCAAAAAATTTAAGAAAAATATAAAAGTTCATAATATGATAATTTTCATAATATGAATGTTCCCATTTTTTTATTGATAATTTGTATAATTTCAGTTACAAAACATGTGACATTATTATATTTTAGTAAATTTTTTGATTGGAAATATGAAATTTGGCTTTTATGTCACAATTTTGAATGTGAATATTTACACTTTCAACTTTCGTTTTAAAAATACACATTATTTTATTTATTGAGGGTATTTCACAATATATATATATATATATTATTAAGTGAGGGCTTGGACTTCTTTATGCCACGTGGCAACTTTTTCTATCTTAAAATAAAAAAATTATACATTATACAAAAAGGTGGTGCCCCAAGGCTTGAAACCATAATGTTAGGTTTCATTAAGAACATTCTTACTACTTTAACAATATACATATTATAATACTAATTTTTTTATTATTTATTTTTATTTTTAAACGAAGGTTGGACTTGGTGTCCAAGCCCACGTGGCATATTTTTATCCAAGGAGGTTGACAAGAGTTTGAACCTAGGACTAATGTCCAAGCCCACGTAGCATATTTTTTATCCAAAGAGGTTTACAAGAGTTTGAACCTAGGACCTTGGGTTTTATTAAGAACCTTATTACCACTTAGGCAATAGCATTTGCACATAAATCTTAATTTATGAACTTATACTCCATTAAGTCCTAACTAAGATTTTTTAGACCTTCAAGTCCCATTAAATTTTTAATAATCGAAATTGCCCTTCAAATAATGATTGTTCATCATTTATGATTATATATAAAGGAAAATGATAATTTGACATTTATGTTGATTTTCAAAACTTTAAAATATCAACTCTCAAATTGAAAAAACTAAAATATATATATATATATATGTGCAATTTTGAAAAAATTGAATTACTTTTTTGTGCAAAATTAAAAATTTTGTGTCTATAAAGGAACATGATGATGGAATATTGATATGCAAAATTGAAAAAATATAAAAAATATAAAAAAATCCCTTTAAAAATGAAAAAATTGATAATGTTCTCAGTTTTAAACTGGAAAAAACTGATAATCTTCTCGGTTTTATTTGATAGTTGAATTAAACCAATAAATGGAAGGACAAAAACGTTTAATCTCATGCTCTGATTTTTTTTCATTAGTTAGTGAAACAATTATCTGGAACATTACTATACAAAATTGATAATATTCTTAGTTTTAAAAATTAGAAAAAATTGATAATATTCTCACTTTTACTAAATAGGACTTATTGGTTCAAAAAATCTTAAATAGGACCTAAGCTACCATAACATTTATAAATAAGACTTTTAGATAATTAACTCTTAATTTATTTATTATTTATATTTACTATTATACGTGAAGGTTGGACTTGGTGTCCAAGCGTTCTCCTTATACCATGTGGCATTTTTTTTCTAGGAATTTTTTTTATCCTTAAAAAAAAATTACCCAAATAGGAAGAGATCTTGGGTTTCATTAATACACTTACCATTTGGGCAATAAACATATTATAATTGTAGGTGTTGATCTCCGACCACATAACCAAAAAGGGAACTTAGCTGGACAGCATGCGGCAAAATAGATTAAGCCAACCACCTGCCAACAAGAAGATGAGAATACCGTGGTGGTTCGTCCACCCCGGAGGCACTCCGACGATTAAGTCAATCAATTTATCTGTCAAAGATAACAAACTAGTACACAATTCACAATCAAAAGCATCACAAATAAAAACATACATTAGACCCACGGGGATGCCTTACTTTTATAATGATCAATGTCCAACTTTCCCTAGAAATCTTACCTCATAGGACTCTATCCTTTACAAGGATGACATCTATCACAACTCACACTATTTAGATTAAGATGAACTTTCTTAAGAGTCCCATCTCTATCCAAATAGGTAACTTCAAGTCATCTAGGACTCTTGTCCTCTATCCGAATTTCGACATTACTGCATCATATCTCAGCAATATCATAATAACCTCGGCATCATGGCTCGCCCACGTGGCACCTCAGCCAACACCTCGGCCACGTGGCGCGACCCTAAAAATATGTCCCCACAACTGTCCTCTAGGTTTTATTACCTCGGTAATCTGAGGTGATAGAACCTACATCATTTCATCTTCCAACATGTCGACTAAACAACATGCTTGATATACTCTTCCGACTAAAATCACGACTCACCGGCGTAAGGACTCAAATGTCCACTCATCAAGAATCAAGAACTAAGACCCATCATGTTCTATCTCATCCAAATCCAACATCTCGACAGAGATTGCACTACTAGCAAAGATCATGACGTGCTAGTTCAAGAACATCAAGATCCTAATATTAATTCATCAGAAACCAAAAATAAACAAGTTTTGCCCCCATCCAAATTTAAAATCTCAACCGAGATCAACATCACAACTGAAATCATCATGTCAACCAAGATCATCATTTCAACTGAGATCACCATCTCAACCCCCACAATGCCTCCATCATTTCTTCTTTCTTATCTATCCCCTTTGCAATTGCCATCCTTTTTCTTGTGTCCCACCAAAATCCCATCGAATTTGCCAACACGTCATTTACAAAACTGCTCTACTTGGCAATGCCAAAAGTTGGACACCGATTTGCCTTGGAGTTGTGGTTGAGTGTGCCAAGTGGCATGTCTTGCACTGTCCAATGGCTTTGAAATGCTAAAGATCTTGCAAGAAAAATGACCTTCGATTGCTTCTGTTGATCCAGGCTGTGGTCCAAACTTTAACGATTGGTTGCGTGACGATGTCATTGGCTAACGCTCAGGGCTTGCCTTGCCATACGAATCGGTTTTGTCAGTGCTTGGCTAATGGTGAAGGATGGCTTCCCTCAACCCCCTGGCCAAATTTTTGTCCCTTTCTCGTCCCTCGGTAATGTAGACACCCCACTTTTGACTGTCCGCAAGACTCAAACGCTTGGTTCAGTGCACTCAATGATGAAAGTTGAATTATGAATTCACAGTGATTCGGGATCAATCAGGCTTCTGAAATAACTTCACATCTTCAACATTTACCTTGTTTGAACCCTTGGGTCTCATTTCTGGACCATTTCTCACCCTGAGCTAAGTTTGAACCAAAAAAATAGAGGAGGCCATCAAGGCCCGACCGTGCATTGATGATGGCCGGCCGTGGCTATGAATGGTCGGTCGGTCTTCAATGGCGATAAACACTGTTCTGGGCGGGAGACCGCTAGTTGTCCATTTTTGAAAATATTTGTCACCTTTTTAGCTCGAATTCTATAAAACCGAAGCTCTGGAATTGTTTTGAGGGTTGAACACATATCTAGAAGAAAGATATACACCTTGAGAGCCTTAACTCCTCCTTCTTCCATTGCAAGGCATCCTTTGAGCTAACCTAGTTTGCTTACACCATCTATACACATCATATACAACCTTGTTTGATCATCCTAAAGCCTTGGTTGATCTTGAGGAAGTGTATTTCAAGCTTGAGAGTGCATTGAAATTGAATTGGAAACTCTAAGAGCAAGCTAGCTTCTTGAAAGAGAAGGAAGGAAGGACAAACAGAACTTGAAAATGCTCCATCTGCACTGATTTCACCTCAGAGCACAAAAACAGAGTTTGCACCAAATCAATGCACGGCCGGCCCTTAGTGTGTGGCCAGCAGTGCAGTTTTACAAAAACAAAGGCAGTGGTTGAAGGTGAAATAGAGGCAATCTGGGGCAGACAGAGCAGCTTTCAGGCAATGCGCATGCAATCTCCATCCATCTTCCTTGGTGTTCATATCAAATGCGTTGTTATTTAATTGTTTCATTAGCATAGCAAATTGTGTTGTAATATTTAATTAGTCTAATTAGTTGATTTTGTAATATTTAATTAGCTTAGCCTAGTTAATTTCTTTTAATTAGCTTAGATAGTTAGATAATTACTCATTTCAAGTGTTGTAATAATTAGCTTAATTAACTTAGCTTAGCTTGATTAGCTAGTTAGATTATTCATTCGGACCCTCCTTCGCAAGGGCATAATGTTGTAATAAGTATGCATGCGTATGTGTATGTCTTCCAACCTCACATCTTTCTCCCTTTTACTTAACCGCTTTCGATGGTTAGATTAGAGACATGTTTCGATTAGCATACCTTATGCTTTATGCTTACATCCATTCATTTGTATTGCATGCACCGAGGCTCGGCGCATGATTCAAACCGCATCGTCATTTCAATACTTCTTTGAATATGTGTTAAATAGCATGTTGTTCAAATTGATCCATATGTCATCTTAATAGCCAAGCCTATTAATTGCATATTGCATGTGTTACATTAGTCATTTAATGTAGTTAGGATCATGCATCGTTCTAACTAGTTTTTATTTTGGCTTGGAGTACTCGGTAAGTTTTTACGCTTTAGCATACTTGCATGAGTGTGATTGCCATATTGCCATGTTTCGCGTGCTTGCTATGAGGCTAAATGCTTACTTGCTAAACTGTTTGAGTGCCTGTGGATGAAGGCTTATTGTTTGAATTGGAATGATTCAACAAATGTGAGTTTTAAGCCCACTTTGTTGTGGCAAAACCTATTTTAAGCCCACTATGTTTGGTGGCAAATCTGCATTTTTAAGCCCACTTGAGGTGGCAAATTCAAACCATTTTCGCAAACAAACATGAGTTAAATTGTTTAAAGTCTTGCAAACTAGTCTATACTTGCTTTGTGCGCATCACATGGTAAACCTAGTCTAATAAACCGGAACAAGAGCACATAATGTTTATAAAAAAACATATCATGGTTAGTAGAGGCCGATCTTTGATCGGGTGAGCGGGGGTGCTCAATTCATGACCTTCCCCTCTTATACCTAAGCTCCCGAGCCGAGAAAACTTTGGTGATGATGGACACGTGGCCTTTGGCACGAGTCATGGGTTTCCTAAATTTTCCCAAAATAAAATATTCAAGTGGCAATTCTGTATCTGGCAAAACAGTCCAATTTTGGCATTATTTGATTTAAAATCGATTTTCCAAAAAGATTTGCCAGATTGGACTCTTTGGTGATTATCAGTTTCACATTGCACTCGTGAGACTAGATTTAGAACCGCGGGAGTCCGAATTGTGAGGCCTTTCTTTTCAAACCTTTCCGAGAGGCGGGGCGCGAGAAAAAGGCGAGTCCACAGTTTCTGGCGACTCCGCTGGGGACTTAGAGAATTTGACTCGAACTCATGATATGTTATTTTATCTACACTTATGTGTTTCGTTGCATTTGCATTTGCATCGGTGTGCTTAAGTCATAGTGTTTGCCATCTGCTATTCTTAAGCGGTTTGCCGGAGGCTTGCTTAGAAAAGCTTGCCAAAAGGCTGACCGGTTGCGGGCTCTGCCACAATGGGAACACAACTCTTGGATCTGGACTACCGCTGTACCGTTTGATCCTCCTTTCACTTCTCGATGTTAGGTGTGAGAGGTATATTAGGTAGTCTTGCTGAGGTACCCTTTTTGACCAATCGACCTAGTTGCATATCAAAAGCCATAGAGACTGTTCCAAACTAGGACAGGTTGCTTACCCGAATTCAGGATTGTGTGAAACACTTTGCTTGAATAGTAAACCCTAGTTCTTAACGAAGCTAGGACACGGTAACCCTACCCCCTCAGAGGGGTATTTTGGCTCTCACTTAACTAGTATGTGCTTTTAGAGTGAAACTCTACAGGAATGTATGTATCAGTTGCAAGTTTAGGCATCAGTTTTGGAGTAGAAATCAGTGTTGAGTACAGTTTTCCAGCTTACGATTGCAATTGCGTATTGTTTGAATCTGAGCTAAGGTGCTGTGCGGTTTCTAATTTTTTGTTTTTTTTTGCTTTATTTTCTTTTTGCAAGGTAATTTACACCATTGCTTCATACGAATCTGTTACCTCCAGGCACTCTGGACCCGAGTTAGAAGGATTTGCAGATCTGGGGATCTAGTTAGGAGACAACCAGTGTTTGTTTCACTCCCGCCAGTTACTAGATGAAGGAGGATTCAACAGAACTAGCCAATTCAGCAGTCACCGTTTACCTCGCTTGTGCCCAGTCAGGCTCAATCATCTACTTCTACTCCAAACAGAGAGTACTCGCTAGTTCCGGTAGTACAAAGTCCTCCAGCCAACATAGAAGATATGCTTCGACAACTCCAGCAAACTATTGAGGCTATGCAGCTAGATGCTGCCCGCCAAACGGAAGTCACCGCCCGCCAAACGGAAATTGCAGCCCAACAGGCTGAGTTGATAGCTAAGCTGTAGCAACAATAGCCGCAATAGGCAGCGGCCTCTACATCCCATCCACCTCCTGCAAACCTTCCAGTAGCCGGAGCTACTGCTCCCACAGCTAATGTCCAGGAAAATGTGGACATCCCAGTGGATCCAATTCCACCCCAGACCTCCAAAGCACCGGTACACCGAACAGAGGCCCCTTTTGAGTTTGAGGTCAACCCTACTGCACTGAAAGTGAGCAAGCTGGAAAAGCTCTTTAAACGGGCACAGGGCATGAATTTGATCCCTGACATAGAGGATAGCTATACTGATTCGGCAGTGACATTGCAAGATAGATTCAAGATGCCGCATATAGACCGATTTGACGATTTCAGTGATCCTATGGTCCATTTACAATTATTCTCTGACATCCTACGACCCATGGGTCTCACCAGATTACAGAAGTTGTCGCTCTTTGGCTGGACCCTGTTGGGTATAGCAGTCATCTGGTATGCCAAGCTTGAAGACTCTATGAAGAGAAATTGGGAGGAAATGGCTGAAGCCTTCATAGCGCAGTACTCCTACAACACCCAGATCGAGGTCACTACTCGTGATCTCGAAGCAACTCGTTAGAAGTTAAAGGAGGGCTTCTTCGATTTTGTGACTCATTGAAGGGCCAAGGCCTCCATGATGACCATCCGACTGGCTGAAAAGGACCAAATCAAAATGGTGGTCCGTAACCTGCAACCAAGACTGTTACAGAAGATGATAGTCTTACCTTTGTCTACATTTGCTAACCTCCATGAAATAGGGGTGCAAATAGAGGACACAATGAAGCAGGGTTTGATAGACCACAAGAAGAAATAGCCCAAGAGGGCTTTCACACGTAGTTCCAATGCGACTACTAGCAGTAGTGCAACTGCAAGACCTTCAGATGTGGGCATGGTCACCACCACACCCAAGACCGCCAATCCTTTTGCCGGTATATCCAACCCAACCTCTCAAACCCCAAGCCATCAGGCCCGAGGCTAGAGGGTTTTCACCCCACTCTACATGTCTCTATCTGCGACCCTGAGGCTCCTGATCAGAAAAGGGCATCTGAAGCAGTTAGAACAACGCCCATTGCCCGATCCTCTTCCTCCTAAATACAACTCAACCAAATACTGCGCCTTTTCCCAATAGCATGGTCATGATACTGACCAGTGTTTTAGACTTTGTCATGAGATTCAGGATCTCATTGACAATAAAGTGATAGTACCTCCTGAAAAACCCAATGTCACTACAAATCCCCTCCCACCACATAACCAAGTCCCTCCACCCTGGCAAATAAACCTCATCCATACACTGGTCGTCCCTTACGACCCCAGTATATACATCACCCCCTCCCACCTACCTAAGTTGGCACTGTTCATCCCGGAAAGCACAGATTTGTGCATGATGAACGCGTCCACATCCCAACCCAAACCTGTGGTGGTGACCGTGGTAGATAAAGGCAGAGCAACCTTGGTGGAGAATGCGGATGTCAGCTCAATGCCTAAGGGTTCCGTGGATTTATCTGAGGAGGAATACAACCCATGCCGTTATGTTATCCCGACCAATCAAGCCAAACCAGAGCTAGAGTCGCCAATAGGAATGGAGGTGAGTGTGGTCTAGGAGGATGGCCCAAGCCAGGGATTAAATGACCTAGCCGACCTGGAGGAAGACATCAACAATCTGCAGTTCTTCGATGAGCAAGATTCGAGAGATGTGCACATTAACTGGTTCGTTCTGAACGAGTCAACAGACAACTCGGGGTGGCTCAGTGATGAACCTGATATAGATGAGAAACTTGAACCGAAGCTGGAAAAGCAGGAAGCGGGAACCGCTGCAAATGCTAGAATAGCCGATAGAAAGGGTAAGCTATAGGAAGATGCCGGTCTGAAACAAGTGGCTCTGGAATTGAGCATTGTTAGTACTGCTGATACAGAGCAAGAAGCCGCACTGAAGCGGTTTGAACAGGAAAAAGATGAGAATAGTCAAAAAGCTGGAAAAGCCAAACACCCTGCGAGGGAAAACTGTGATGTGAGAGTAATTACAATGGAACCAGCCAATTGCCTATCAGTTGCCGGAGGAGTATGGTGGGAAGATGATGATCTGTATCTTGCCCACACTGATGAAGATTGGGGTCAAGACTTGCCAGATGATACTTGGTACTCTGAGGAGGTGGATCACATGACTAGAAGCGGGCGGTACTTCAAGCCCCCACACTTAGACCAACCCAAAGCATCCAGAAAGGATAAGGAAACTGAAAAATAGAAAGACAAAATGTTAGAGGAAGAGGCTGTGTTGAAACAGTTAAAGAAGATCCAAGCAGACATATCTATCTGGGGGTTGCTTATGGCTTCGCGCGTGCACCGACAAGCTGTATTGTCGACAATAGATAAGGCCAAACTGTCTATCGACACAACTCTAGAACAATTAGTGGGACTTGTCTTCCCGGGAGGTGCTTCACCGACTTTGACCTTTTCAGATAAGGAATTGCCGCCTGAAGGCTATACACATAACAAACCGTTATACATCTCAGTTAAGTGTATAAAGAAATGGATGCTGGTTGTATTGGTTGACACTGGGTCTACAATCAATGTTTGTCCGTCGCGCACAGCTTATGCTATTGGCTTGAAGCTAGCGGATTTTTTACCAACGGCCCAGGTGATCGGGCTTACAACAACACAAGCAGAAAGGTGATGGGAACAATTCAGATGAGAACACAGGTCAGGCTGGCCCAACAGTGTATTGAGTTTCACGTCCTGGATGTTCCGGCTACTTTCAACTTGTTACTTGGGCGACCCTGGCTGCACCAAGTAAAAGTTGTTTCTTCCACCTTGTGTCAAATGCTGAAGTACCCTCTTGGAAAGGGGGTAGCCATTGTGTTCAGGAATTCATCTATACATCCTCCACTAGAGGTTACTACACCCGTATTGGAGATTGTACATGGCGACGAAAATGTTTTCTTGTCTGGTTTTTCCTTGGTTGAGGCCCAAGTGGTGCAAAATATCTTAGCTGTTGATAAGGGCTTATATATTAGTGCTCAATCAGTGTATCTCATGAACAAGCTACAACATATACCCGGGATGGGATTAGGAAAGAGCGGCCGGACGGGCGTTACTACACTGGCCGAAGTGCCACATAATCCACATGCCTTTGGTCTCTACTACACGCCCACCAAAGAGGACTGGGTGAGGAAAGGGAAAGAAATGGCCGGAAGAGCCAGAGCAAAGCAAAGTAGGAAGCATTATGAGTTTGTGCATAGGCCAATTCAGGGAACTCTGAATGGCCGCTTTGTCCGGGAGGGGGAAGACTTCCCATTTTGCAATTTTCCTGAGCCATGGTTGAACTCCGAGAAGCGGTGTCTTCCCGGTTTCGAGATTTTCTTCGACCTATAGCTACAAGAGGGTGAAGCCACAGAGGAACAGACAGAATTAACCGCTAATGCTGAACAGAGTACAGGGGGTGAGTCCAATAGTAGTGAACTTCATATAGGAGCAGCACTGGCATGTCTCCTTTCGGATCCTCAGATCAACCCGGAGAGCTTGGAGGATGACCTAACAGTTTCCATGATCAGAGACTAATCAGGTGTGGACCCTTCCGGTGGTATTCTGGATGCATCTGGCACACCGTTCCTCATCTGGCAGTTCGAGGAAGGCTTCATGTCCAATAGTTCTGAGTCAGGTAGTAAGCCGGAATATGATTCCACAGAGTCTGTGGAGTCGGAATCAGATTCCAGTTCTTCTGAGTCTGAGTCCGGTATTCTTGGGGTTGATAACCCAGATGCCAATGTCGTGTCCAGGTCGTCTTTTTCCTTTTCTTTTGAGTCAGTTGTAACCAAGGAATTGGATGAGCTGGATCTTTTGAATGAGAATGCTATAGCAGATTCTAAGTACTTTTCCATGCCTCTTGTTTATTGCATTGATCATGATTTTCAAAATTTTGATGAAAACGACGAGAAAGAAATTCCTTTGGTTTTGAAACATTTGATTGATCGAGTGAATGAAAGGTTTGTAAAACCCCTTGTTGATGAAATCATTCCAATTAATGTGGGTACTGAGAAGGATCCGCGTCTGGTCCAGATCAGGTCCACGTTGTCTTCGGAGGAGCGCGAGCGCTTAGTCACTTTATTAAAAGATTTCAAAGATGTTTTCACATGGTTCTACGAAGACGTGCCTGGAATCGATCCTGAGATTGTACAGCACCGGATCCCTCTTGACCCCGAGGCCCGACCTGTCAAGCAGAAGCTTCGAAGAATACGCCCGGATTGGGCTTTGAAGATTAAAGAAGAGGTCACCAAGCAGATAGACGCAGGGTTTTTGCTAGTATCTGAGTACCCGACTTGGTTGGCCAACATTGTTCCTGTGCCGAAAAAGGATGGCAAAATTCGTGTATGTGTGGACTTCAGAGATCTAAATAAAGTTAGTCCAAAGGATAACTTTCCTCTACCACACATCGATGAATTAGTGGACTTCATCGCAAGTCATGCATTGCTCTCCTTCATGGATGGATTTTCTGAGTATAACCAGATTTTGATGGCACCCAAGGATAGAGAGAAGACTGCCTTCACTACGTCGTGGGGAACCTACTGCTACAGGGTGATGCCGTTCGGTCTGAAAAATGCTGGGGCTACTTATCAACAGGCTGCAACCACAATTCTGCATGATATGATCCACAAAGAGGTTGAGGCGTACATGGATGGCATGATTGTCAAGTTCAAGGAAAGAGAAGGCCATTACACCGCCTTGAAGAAATTCTTTCAACAAATCAGAGAATATCGGTTGAGGCTGAATCCACAGAAGTGCATTTTTGGCGTAACAGCAGGGAAAATGCTGGGTTTCTTGATCACACAGAGGGGCATCGAGGTTGATCCTTTCAAAATCAAGGCCATCTTAGAAATGCTACCACCAAGGACTGAAAAGGAGGTGTGAGGCTTTCTGGGTAAAGTGCAATTCATAAGACAGTTTATTTCAAAATTAACCTTGACTTGTGAACCACTATTTGGTCTCCTGAAGAAAGGAAAGAAATTCCAATGAGATGACCGATGCCAGTTTTCTTTTGAGAAGATCAAGCAGTACCTTCAGAACCCACATGTGTTGTCACCGCTAGAGCCGAGGAAGTCGTTGATTCTGTACCTATCAGTCACCGACACAACAATGGGATGCATGCTTGCACAGGAATCTGAGGATAGAGTGGAAAAAGCCATCTATTACCTGAGTAAGAAGATGCTGAATTATGAGACCCGTTACACCCCGCTGGAGAAGGCTTGCTTAGCCTTGGTATGGGCTACCAGGAAGTTGAGGCACTACCTGTTAGCTCACTCTGTAATTCTGGTTTCGAGATTAGATCCCATCAAATATCTCTTCGAGAAACCAGCGCTTACAGGTAGGCTAGCCCGTTTTTTGCTTCTTATCTCCGAATTTGATTTGAAGTATGTGACTCGCAAGTCTGTCAAGGGGAGAGCAGTAGTAGAGTTTCTGGCAGATCACCCAGCGGAAGGGGACGAAGTAGCAAAATACCTATTCCCAGATAAGGCTATTCTACAAGTCGACGAAGAAACCTGGACAATATACTTTGACGGAGCATCTAACTAGTACAGTTATGGGATAGGGGTGTTACTGATAGCACCTGACAATTCCCATATACCCTTAGCCTTCAAACTCCGGTTCAAAGTATCCAATAACGAGGTAGAATACGAAGCATGTATCGCTGGATTGGAAGTCGCCCTGGAACTAGGGATAAAAAGGTTAGACGTCATCGGGGACTCGAACCTGGTTGTATCTCAAGCAAAAGGAGACTGGAAGGTTAAAGTAGAAATGATGAAAATCTATCACCAAACCTTGGACATTCTAATTCCTAGGTTTGAGAAGTTGACCTTCAAGCATTTGTTAAGAGAAAACAACAAATTTGCTGATGCCTTATCAACTCTATATTCTATGATAGACATCCCTTTTGGAGTTTGGATGCGTCCGGTCATTATCGAGCAAAGATATGTGCCGGCCTATGAGTTGATTGCCGCAATAGATGAAGTACAAGATCAAAACCCCTGGTATTATGATATCTAGAACTTGGAAAAGGAAGCTTATCCACTAAGGGCAAATGCCAAGGATAAAAGGGCAATACGGCGAATGGCTGCTCAGTTTATCATCTGCGGGGGTAAGTTGTACAAACGTGGTCATCTGGGAATGCACAAGCTGTGTGTTGATGCAGAAGAGTCGAAGCGCTTAATGGAGGCTAACCATGGGAGAGAGTGTGGAGCACACATGAGCGGAGTACTGCTAGTCCAAAAGATTCTCGGGCAAGGTTACTACTGGTCTACCATGGAGAAGCATTGTATTGGTTTTGTTTGGTGATGCCACAAATGCTAAATTCATGCAAATCGCATGAATATCCCGCCGTCGAAGCTGTACAACATGACTTTACCATGGCCTTTTTCAGTCTAGAGAATTGATGTTATTGGGGCAGTTATGCCAAAAGGCTCGAACAGGCATGAGTATATCCTGGTGGCAATAGACTATTTTACAAAGTGGGTCGAAGCCCAATCCTATACAGTGCTAAAAGCGTCACATGTGGCCACGTTCATCAGGAATAACATCATTTGTCGTTATGGGGTCCCGAATGAGATCATTTCAGACAATGGCTCCCATTTCAAGAAAGAAGTAATCGACTTGTTGGAGAAATACAATGTGGCTTTTCATAAGTCATCCACATACCGGCCGCAAACCAACGGAGCTGTTGAGGCCGCCAACAAGAACGTCAAGCACCTTTTGCAGAAAATGTTGAGACTTACAAGGGCCGGCCAGAGAAATTGCCATTTGCTCTCTGGGGCTATAGGACTTCAATTCAGACATCTACTGGGGCAACTCCGTATTCTCTGGTTTATGGGATGGAGGTTGTTCTGCCGATCGAAATAGAGGTTCCGTCGCTACGAGTTATGGCTGAGTGCCAGATAGCAGAAGTGGATTGGCAGCAGAGCAGGTTCAAAGAGCTGATGCTGTTCGATGAGAGGAGGCTGAAAGCACTGTACCATGTCCAAGGGTATCAACGCAGAATCGCCAGGGCTTTCAACAAGAAAGTTAAGTCCAGGAATCTGAAAGAAGGGGATTTGGTGCTGAAAGACAACCGAGCTCCTTTCCATGACCCCAGGGGCAAGTTTAGACCCAATTGGACTAGTCCTTACATTATTGAGACTATCTGGTCAGGTGGAGCTGTTATTCTCACGGACCTAGATGGCCTAGAATTCTCTCAACCGATCAACATGGACAAGTTGAAGAAATATTACCCCTAAGAGGCTCGCTAGGCCAAAAACCCGAAAGGGCAACCTAGGCAAAAGTTAGAGCACAAAAAAAAATTTGAAAAAATAAAAACTGAGCTCGCAAAGTTGAAAACTCGAAAGGGTGGCCTTAGCAAAAGTAAGAGCGCAAAAGGAGAGTGTTAATACCCGAGTGAACCTTAACCGAACTACGTAAGGCCTGATTCCCATCTTTGGGATACGTAGGCAACTTTATTATGAAGTCCGACCGTAAACACTTTCAAATCAACTGTGTCCATATGTTTGATCAAAGCATCTTTGTCTACTCATTATCTGAAAGATCGGTTGTGATCCCTACCCTGAGAGAAGAGCTAATTACAGTGTTGAGCAGTGCTATTCAGTCTAGGGGCAATTTTCCATTTCTGGATTTGAGGTTGTACATCTCGAGGATAGATTCCATGTGTGTCAAGTTGTGATCCTTATCGAAAATGGTTTTGAAAAGTTTTAATAAAAGTTGATTTTGTTCAAATTAATCTTTTTACAACTTAGACCATTTTTGGACCAAAAGAAAAATTTTCAGCACCCACAACTTCAATTTCATTGATTTCAATACAGAGTTCTCCAACTCTCAATACACATCAAAGTTGCTTTTATTACATTCAAAAGGAAAAATTGAAAAATTAGATCAAAGCAATAAACTTGGGGCATAGATGAGTCAGGCGTTCCTGCGTCCCCTCCCTAAGCTCGTAGAAGCTTCAGATGTTAAAGTAAGCCCAGCTTGCATCTCATCTTCAAGCCAAGTCAAGCACTTGCCAGAAAGTGCGCAATTGAAATTGGGAGCGGGAGCCAGAAGTTCTCTTGTCCTCCAAGCATTGGGGTATCGAGCCAACTGTGAACCTCTTCTGCGCAAGTCTGGTCGTGTCCGAACTAATGCCTGAACCAAAATGGAAAGTAGAATACACAGTGTGTTAGGCCAATTAGTTGAATGCCGGGTTGCCGAGCCATGCTATAGCTCATCTCAGGCAAATCAGACCAAAAGCAGCACCAAGCAATATCAATAGCAAACCTGTTACACATCCAATGACACCACCACCTTTCGTTCGGGAAATCAACTAGCTATCGGTGAAAGAAATAGCCTCGTGCTGAATATGCAGGGCAAGGGTCCACTACCTTCAACCTGTCCATGTGCCATATCTGGGGAGGGATGAAAAATAAAAGAGATTAAAGAATAGAGAGATGTGCATTGAGAGGAAAAAGTAAGAAAAGGTTTTTTAAAGAAAAACAGAGCCTGAGTGTCGAGAGATGTGAGAAACACATATGAGAAGGGTGGGAAATATTACCTACAAAAGTAGCGGACTTCCCGCAAATTTGTTTGTCTCTTGCCGATGGAAGGCGTCTAAGCCTATCAAAGTGTCAGCCAATGCTAATCCAATACAGCTTTTCCCCTCTTTCAAGCCTTAGGCCACTTCGATCAAGCGAAGGCTGGACCCTCCGAAACCCGGGGCAAGTACAAAATGTGCCAACATACACAAACAAAGGGCTCGTTGTCAGAAACCCCGCCAAAGGAGATCCCTTCGGTTACCAGCGTCAGAAAATCGATGAATCAAACTGGGGATGTCCAGCTCTCCATTGTGAACTAAGGATCGAGCCTCATGCAGAGTAAGCCCACACATCCGTCCTAAAGCTTGGACGTGACCGAAACGGAGCTGAGGCAAGATTTCCTCATCACGCTGGGACTCTATTAGTGCTTGAAATTCTTCGATTGTCGGGCATAGCTCTTGTCCCCCGAAGTTAAAGACGTGCATAATCGGGTTCCAACATCTAGTCGCGCCATGGAGGAACGGAAAGCAAAGAGAAGTTCGGCTCAAAGGGAAAAGGGCATTGAGGCCGAAACCACGAAAATTCACTCTTTCCGAGCCATCTAAAGCAACTATCCATTCTCGAAGTCTATTGACGAATAATCTTCATTTTGAGAACAAACTATCAAGACCTTATGTGTTTGCCAGAAACGTAGCATAGGAGTCTTATTTATAGAGTTTGGGAAGCAGTTGAGCATGACACCTGGACAGCACTGACCGACATCACACCAATGGCCAGCCGTGCATCAATGATAGCCGGCCGTGCATCAGTGAGGCCCAACCGAGTCTTAGTGCTGGCCTAGTGCAAATCTGTTGCAGTGAAGCCTGGCCTTTGTATGGATGAATTGCAATTGTACTTCTGGATCTTGTTTTGCTTATATTAAGTGTTTGTCAGCTTTTTCGAGTTGTTTTCATTTTATTTTCTGTTATCGAGTTATATTTTATGTTTTGATTGATTGTAAGTTATTATCCAGTTCATGAATCAATCCAAGAGTAAGGCATTTACTATTCCGAAGATTGCAAGAGCAAAGATAATTCAAAGATCATGATGTACAAAGAAGCCATTCAACAAAACTTGTTTTTCATAACTATTGGGCCTAACTCCGATCATTGTTTTATACAACCAAAATAAAGAAAGGCTTTTGAAAAATAAAAGGATAATCTGAAGCTAGTTTTATAACTACCTAACAAAGCGAAAACAAAAGCAAAGTAAAAAAAAAATCAGCAATGCCCTCAATAGCCCATCTTTGCTCTCTTCCTCCGTGGCTGTAGAGGAGGCGCATCGCTGTCATCACTGGGACTGCTCGACTGTAGATCCATCTCCTCTCCCTCATCCTCTGGGGTCGTAGACCCATCAAAAGACCCCTCGGAAGGCGAGCGCTGCCGTACTCAGCCTCTCCTCCTATCAGCACCTCATCGGCCTCTCACTGCACCCTGTCTCTGTTTACTGGCTGCGAAAAGTCCTGCAGGCACTACTGGCGCCAGCTCAAGCTGAAAAGAATATCAGATATCAAATAGAGTGACCTGGAGTGTACAGCATGGTAATGACAATAAGCTACACACAGAATGTACCTCAATCTCGTAGGTGACTAAGGCAGTCTGCCTCTTCCGTACCATGATGAGTAGTCGGTCAATCGTCCAAAGGAGCTCGTCACCATATGCTCGAGGAATCTACAAAACAAAGAGAAATTGAGAAAAACAAATAGAAGTAATTGAACAGTGCACAGTAATGGCTAAGAATAAGCTAAAGTGTAGCGTGGACTAGCATGAAATGAAAATATACCTGCTCAACGCCAGGGGCAAACACAAGCCTGCGGTCTTTCTCCTCGATGGGCTCAAGCAGGATCTGCTCAATCACTCTATCTGGGCGCATGTACGTAATCTTGGTGGGAAGAACAGGCAATACGGGAATGGGAGCAACGGCAGGCGCACCTCCAATGGGTGCATCTCCAGCAGGAGCAGCAACAACCTCTGGTACAGAGTGAGCCACGCCTAGGGTAAGAGGGGCCATCACCCGAGTACACAAGAAAGTCATGAAGTCACTGGGCTCATGGTGACGATCACCGTCCTCACCTATCATCAAGAGGTCCAGATCAGGACCATCCTGTAAATCATCTACGACCCTCATATTGGCAGGAGGAGGATGTGGAACATCAGGGTCAGCCACACCCCGAGTCTGGCGGATGAATCTCTTCCTCAGGTAATATACTCGGCCAAAAGGGCCCTCAAACAGGATCCTCAGCATAGAAGCATGCCAAGCAGCGGTATAAGTCACCCTCAACTCATGGGGAATACCTGCCCAAGGGTGCCAATCGACCTAAGGAAATCAGTGCAGAGTCAGAATCAGTGTAGTGTCAGAATGGCAGTACAGTGTCAGAATTAGTGTAGTGTCAAAATGGCAGCACAGTGTCAAAATCAATGTAGTGTCAGAATCAGTGTAGTGTCAAAATGGTAGTACAGTGTCAGAATTGGTGTAGTGTCAGAATAGTAGTACAGTGTCAGAATCAGTGTAGTGTCAGAATGGCAATACAGTGTCAGAACCAGTGTAGTGTCAGAATAGGCAGTGTGGTAAGAAAATCAGTGCAATGTCAGAAGCCAGTGCAATGTGAGAATGGCAATGTGGTACTATGCAACAGTACAACAACATAAGAATGATCATATAATGTGGGAAATAGTGCAATACCTGATCCGCTGTGATAGTGTCGAAAAAACGGCAAAAATATGGAAAGTTGCGATCCACAAGGTGACGCCGCTTGAATCATGAATTGTAGTACCGAGAGCGTGGTATGGACAACTCGATCAGCCTCACTGGAACTAGGGCCAATGAAGTAAAGTATGTGTAGACCCAAAGCTACAAATCAGAGACAGATAGATGGCATGAGAAAACAGATCAAATGAACGAGAAATGCAACGGTGAATGGAATATAAAGTGCATCAGGAAGGTGAGTGTAAGATGTACCTCACAAACCTTCCAATAGCCGCCAAGTGAATTCGCCTTGCAGCGGGAAACGAAGCTCATATAGCAGTATAGGGTGGCTAAACCAACGCCACCCAATGTCGTAATCCGCTACCCGAGGAAGATGTACCAGCGCCCCGAAGATGTACAATCCTACGGTATTTTCCCTGTTTGCAAATAGGGTAGTACCGAGGAGATATGTCAAGAAACCGTGAGTGTACTGAGTGACCTCATCTGCAGTAACCGGCTATGTACCAGAGAAATGGTCATAAAACCAGTTGTAGCGCACCATCCCATGGCTGGTAGTGTCCGGAATCACCCCGAGAAGCTAGAGCTGTGTATCTCTCCACTGAGTCATATCTGAATCAAAAGGGACTGGGCCGCCGCCCCCAACCCACAAACCGGTCAGCATCAAGAAATCATACGGGGTTAGTGTCATCTCCCCGGTAGAAAAGAAGTGAAATGAGCTGGTGGTGGCCCACCATCTCTCTACCAGGGCCCCGTAAAGCAAAGACTCAGCCCTCATCTCTATGAGTTCGGAACAAAAGGGGCCGAAGCCGGCAGCATCCACCAAAGTGCGGACCTCCGTAGAAAGCCGCTCGTACCAGCGCTGGGGGCCAGAGATAGAGCCATAGTCGTCTACCCTCCTGGCGATCACCTATCAAATGAAAGTTTTATCAGTGTATGTGCAGCATGGGTAAGTGATTTGTTCATCAAAGTTTAAACGTTTCAACATGTGTGTAAAGTAAAATGCAAAGCAAAATGGGGGAGGAGTTGTGTACTGTGGAAGCGTCAGCAGAGATATGCTCCATGGGCTCTCGCAGTAAGGTATCCTCGTCTAGCCCGGGAATGAAACCCTCGAATCTCAGGATACTACCAGGAGGTGGCACGTGTGTACGTGGTCGGTATGTGGCCGCGTCAAAAGGCCTCTCGGCAAGAGGGAGTAATGCAGCGGCTTCCTTTACCTCCATGTCTGCGCCGAGGGCGGCACCAACATCTATGGCAGGCTCTAGAACGGGGACCTCGTCACTAGCCATGGAAAATTGAAGAAAAGTGAAGGGGGTGAGTAAAAATGGATAAATTCCCAAATCCTAAGAGAGGAAGAAAATGAAGAAATTTGAGGGAAATCAAAGGGGAACAAGAGAAGTTTGGGAAAATGGGTAAAAAAGTGAGTGAAAACAAAGGGAAACTCAAATTTCAACCAAAACAATTTTTAATCGGTTCAAAAGTTAGAGGATCAAGAGGGTTTTCAAGAAAATTTTCGCAAGAATTGTTGGGTAATTCAAGGGGGGTGAAAATCTAGAGAGAGAGAAAAGCTTGAGAAAGGGAGTGGGTTGCTTTTTCGACCTAGGTTATGGTCCAAATGGGGCTTATTTTGTGTTATAAGTAGCCACGGGTTCAACTTTTACCGAACTGCCCTTTTGCCATTGTCGAAGGCCGGCCGGGTCTATCTAAGCCCAGCCAGGCATCACCGAGGCCCGGCCAGCCTTTGGTGATTTTAATTCTGCTTCTATTGCTTTCCTTCTGTTTTGTTAATTTGTTTTGTTGTGTATTGCTGGTTGTCATTATTTTAAATTTTGAGTTATAATTCTAGTTTTATTTGGAATTTTAATTTACGGTTTATTTTGAGTTTTTGAGTGGGTTAACAAAAATGAAAGAGGAAAAATGGAAGAGAAAGAAAAGTAGAATAGCAAAAGAAAAGAGGGAAATTTGGAGTGTCTTAATGTGTTTCAAACTTCAACAAATGCTGAGTCTACATTCCAGGTGTACCTTCCTGAGCCCCACCATTTCTCTGAAGTGTGATTGCATTTCAATCCCAAGATCGTCAGAACGGCAATTAAAATAGCATGCAAGTTTTCCCCTTTTGCTAGTATGAGCAAGATGTGTCCTTTTGAGTTGAGCATGTAGTATATATTTGATTCTCAAAGTATATATTTGATTCTCTTTCATTGCATAGAAAAACGCTCTTATTCATGGGATATGCTTTCAAGCTTTCATAGAATATGCATGTAGTATTTAGCATAGGACATGTATTTTTGTCTTGCCATAGAATATGTACATCTCCATTGTAGCACGGAATGTGCACTTCTCCTTTGTTGCATAGAATATGCTCCTACATTCAATTTTGCATAGAAGACGCTCATGTCTCACGCATAGAACATGCTTTTCAATGCGCATAGAATATGACATCACCATTGTATCTCGGCTGTTTATCCTGTATAGAACATACGTTCTTACTGTATTAGACTTGTTAAAGTTTCTTTCTTTACAGGCGCAATATTGTATGCATGGTTCATTTAGAGGAATTCTGAGTGTTCTCATCATCTCTTCTCCTATCGCGAGCAACGGATTAGGACGTTTCGGTTAGAGATATTTGGGTGCGTCCCGGTGTTCTCATTATTTCTTCTCCTCTCGCATGCAACGCGTTAGGATGTTTTGGTTAGAGACATTTGGGTGCGTCCCGGTGTTCTCATTATCTCTTCTCCTCTTGCATACGACACGTTAGGACGTTTCGGTTAGAGACATTTGGGTTCGTCCCAGTGTTCTCATTATCTCTTCTCCTCTCACGTGCGACGTGTTAGGACATTTCGGTTAGAGACATTTGGGTGCGTCTCGGTGTTCTCATTATCTCTTCTCCTCTCGCATGTGATGCATTAGGACGTTTCGGTTAGAGACATTTGGGTGCATCCGGGTGTTCTCATTATCTCTTCTCCTCTCGCGTGCAACGCGTTAGGACGCTTCGGCTAGAGACATTTGGGTGCATCCCAGTGTTCTCACTACCTCTTCTCCTCTCGCGTGCGGCACATTAGGACACTTTGGTTTCAAACATGTGGGTGCGTCCCAGTGTTTACACCACCCCTTTTGGTTAAAGACATTCGGGTATGTCCCGGTGTTCACATCACCCTTTTCCTTCCCATGTGTACAACACATTAGGATCTCGATTGAGACCTCGGGTGTGCCTAACGATCGCTCTTCGCTTTTCCGACGCATTGTGTGTTTAAGTTTGCATAATTTTCTTACATCCTTTCTGCATGATATGTGGTTTGGTTCGTATTTTCCACATGCGGTGTGTTTACTTACTTACTTTTGTGTTTGAGGTTGCTATACCTTGTTTCAGTTTGTTGGAATGTGGCATTTTCTTTGTATAGCATTTGCATTGAAATGTTTCATCACAGCCTTATTGTATGATCATAAGTTGTGTTCTTGCATCATACATATCACTTGCATCTTGCTCTAGAACTACACTGGTTTGATTCCTTGCAAAGGGATACGTAGGCAACCTACGGGCGCAACCTTTTTTTTTAGTTTATGTCTTGCTTTCTTGTCCAAGTCTTGCGGCCTTGTCAAAATGGGTCATCTCCCGGCTTTGACACTCACTCCCGTCATTTCATGACTTCGAGCTCTTTCAAAGAGGGGCAACTATAGACACCCCACTTTTGACTGCCCGTAAGACTCGGACGCTTGGTTCAATGCGCTTAATGATGAAAGTTGAATTATGAATTCGTAGCGATTTGGGATCAATCAGGCTTCCGAAATAACTTCACACCTTCAACATTTACCTTGTTTGAACCCTTGGGTCTTATTTCTGGACCATTTCTCACCCTAAGCTGAGTTTGAACCAAAAAAACAAGGGAGGCCATCAAGGCTCGGCCGTGCATTGATGATGGCCGGCTGTGGCTATGAATGGCCGACCGGCCTTTGATGGCGATATACACTGTTCTGGGCGAGAGGCCGCCAACTGTCAATTTTTGAAGATATTTGTTACCTTTTCAGCTTGAATTTTATAAAACCGAAGCTCTGGAATTGTTTTGAGGGTTGAACAAATATCTAGAAGAGAGATATACGCCTTAAGAGTCTTGACTCCTCCTTCTTCCATTGGAAGGCATCCTTTGAGCTAGCCTAGTTTGCTTACACCATCTATACACATCATATACAACCTTGTTTGATCAACCTAAAGCCTTAGTTGATCTTGAGGAAGTGTATTTCAAGCTTGAGAGTGCATTGAAATTGAGTTGGAAACTCTAAGAGCAAGCTAGCTTCTTGAAAGAGAAGGAATGAAGGACGAACAGAGCTTGAAAATGCTCCATCTGTATTGATTTCACCTTAGAGCACAAAAATAGAGTTTGCACCAAATCAATGCACGGCCGGCCCTCTATAGGCCCGGCCGGCCATCAGTAATGCACTGTCGGCCCTTGGTGTGTGGCCAGCAGTGCAATTTTGCAAAAACAAAGGCAGTGGCTGAAGGTGAAACAGAGGCAACATGGGGCAGACAGAGCAGCTTTTAGGCGATGCACATGCAATCTTCATCCATCTTCCTTGGTGTTCATATCAAATGCGTTGTTATTTAATTGTTTCATTTTATAGTAAATTGTGTTGTAATATTTAATTAGTCTAATTAGTTGATGTTGTAATATTTAATTAGCTTAGCCTAGTTAATTTCTTTTAATTAGCTTAGATAGTTACTTAATTACTCATTTCAAGTGTTGTAATAATTAGCTTAGCTTAGCTTGATTAGCTAGTTAGATTATTCATTCGGACCCTCCTTCGTGAGGGCATAATGTTGTAATAAGTGTGTGTGCGTGTGTGTTTGTCTTCCAACCTCACATCTTTCTCCCTTTTACTTAACCGCTTTTGATGGTTAGATTAGAGACATGTTTCGATTAGCATACCTTATGCTTTATGCTTGCATCCATTTATTTGTATTGCATGCACCGAGGCTCAGCGCATCATTCAAACTGCATCGTCATTTCAATACTTCTTTGAATACGTGTTAAATACCATGTTGTTCAAATTGATCCATATGTCATCTTAATAGCCAAGCCTATTAATTGCATATTACATGTGTTACATTAGTCATTTAACGTAGTTAGGATCATGCATCGTTCTAACTAGTTTTTGTTTTGGCTTGGAGTACTCGGTAAGTTTTTACGCTTTAGCATACTTGCATGAGTGTGATTGCCATATTGCCATGTTTCGTATGCTTGCTATGAGGCTAAATGCTTACTTGCTAAACTGTTTGAGTGCCTGTGGATGAAGGCTTATTGTTTGAATTGGAATGATTCAACAAATGTGAGTTTTAAGCCCATTTTGTTGTGGCAAAACCTGTTTTAAGCCTACTATGTTTGGTGGCAAATCCGTATTTTTAAGCCCACTTGAGGTAGCAAATTCAAACCATTTTCGCAAACAAACATGAGTTAAATTGTTTAAAGTCTTGCAAACTAGTCTATACTTGCTTTGTGCGCATCACATAGTAAAGCTAGTCTAATAAACCGGAACAAGAGCACATAATATTTATAAAAAAACATATCATGGTTAGTAGAGGCCGATCTTTGATCAGGCGAGCAGGGGTGCTCAATTCATGACCTTCCCCTCTCGTACCTAAGTTCCCGAGCCGAGGAAATTTTGGTGATGACGGACACGTAGCCTTTGGCACGAGTCATGGGTTTCCTAAATTTCTCTAAAATAAAATATTCAGATGGCGACTCTGTATCTGGCAAAGCAATACAATTTTGGCATTATTTGATTTAAAATCGATTTTCCAAAAAGATTTGTCAGATTGGACTTTTTGGTGATTATCAGTTTCACATTGCACTCATGAGACTCGATTCAGAATCGCGGGTGTTTGAACTCTGAGGCCTTTCTTTTCAAACCTTTTCGAAAGGCGGAGCACGAAAAAAAGGCGAGTCCACAGGTAATTGCCATTAGGTTGGCTTTGAATTGCCTACAAGTTTCCTGTGCTTTCCTAGTGAAATCTCCTTACGAAAAGTATGTCCCTTAGGTAATTGCCATTATGTTGGCTTTGACATGCCTACAAGTTGCTTGGGCTTTCCTAGTGGAAGCCCCTTACGAAAAATACGTCTCTCGGATAATTGCCATTAGGTTGGCTTTGAATTGTCTACAAGTTGCCTATGCTTTTCTAGTGGAAGCTCCTTACGAAAAATATGTCCCTCAAGTAATTTTGCCATTAGGTTGGCTTTGACTTTCCTACAAGTTGTCTGGGCATTCTTAGTGGAAGCTCCTTATGAAAAGCATGTCCTTCGGGTAATTTCCATTAGGTTGGCTTTGACTTGCCTACAAGTTGCGTGTGCTCTCCTAGTGGAAGCTCCTTGCAAAAAGTTATGTCCCTCGGGTAATTGCCAGCCATTAGGTTGGCTTTGACTTGCCTACAAGTTGCTTGCGCTTCTCTAGTGGAAGTTGCCTTGCGAAAAGTATGTCCCTCAAGTAATTTCCATTTGGTTGGCTTTGACTTACGTATGAGTTATCTGTTCCCAGTGGAAGCTTGTTGCGAAAAGTATGTCCTTCAGAAGTTACTTGTTGCCTTTATTATTTGTAGTCGCACTAACCGGTGCTTGCTCGACTTTTCTAAATGTTTTCGCACATTCGTCGGGCTTCTTAGTCCTTCATGGTGTGATTCGTTTTGGAGGGCTAGTGCATAGTATACGTCGTGGCACGTGAGTTGTGATTGGTTTGTGCGAGTTAGATGGATCCCTGCCTGTGCAGCGAACTCCTCTGATGCATTCCTCTTTATTTGTGCTTGAAAGGCAAATTTTTCCTTCTGCCTCGCATGAGTTGCTGTGTTGCCTACCTAATGAAAAGGAATTCAGTCCGAATCATGTGCCTATATTCGTTTCGCCACCTTGTGGCGCTAGGTGAACCCCAAAGTATCGCTTGTGTTCCATGTTGTCCTCACGTTGCTATGTCGGTAGCATGGCCCGCCGGCAATTATACTCGTGCTCTCGAATTCAAAGCCTTGTGCAGGTACACGTGGTCTTCGACTTTCGTTTCCTTACTAAGCATTTGTTGCTAGTACGAGCAACGATCGTGCCTGCCTCTGAAACATCGCTAACTTAGTTCAACTTTGCCGTCATGGTAAGTCTAAGTTAATCACCTTGTTCACCTCGGGGAACATCGCTCGTACTTAGTTTAACTCTGCCGTCATGGCAAGTCTAAGTTAATCGCCTTGTTCACCTCGGGAACATCGCTCGTACTTAGTTCGACTCTGTTGTCATGGCAAATCTAAGTTAATCACCTTGTTCACCTCGAGAACATTGCTCATACTTAGTTTAACTTTGTCATCATGGTAAGTCTAAGTTATTCGCCTTGTTCACATCAGGAACATCGCTCATACTTAGTTCAACTTTGTCATTATGACAAGTCTAAGTTAATTGTCATGTTTTATGCTGAAACATCGCTGACTTAGTTCAACTTTATCGTCATGACAAGTCTAAGTTAATCGTCATGTTTCATGCAGAAACATCTTTGACTTAGTTCAACTCTGTCGTCATGACAAGTCTAAGTTAATCGCCTTGTTCACCTTGGGAACATCACTCATACTTAGTTCAACTCTGTCGTCATGGCAAGTCTAAGTTATTCGCCTTGTTCACCTTGGGAACATCGCTCATACTTAGTTCAACTCTGCCATCATGGCAAGTCTAAGTTATTCACCTTGGGAACATCGCTTATACTTAGTTCAACTCTGTCATCATGGCAAGTCTAAGTTAATCATCATGTTTCATGTTAAAACATCGCTAACTTAGTTCAACTCTACCGTCATGGCAAGTCTAAGTTAATTATCACGTTTCATGCTAAAACATCACTGACTTAGTTCAACTCTGCCGTCATCTAAGTTAATTGCCTTGCTCACCTCGGGAGCATAGCTCATACTTAGTTCAACTATGTCATCATGGCAAGCTTAAGTGAGTCGCCTTGTTCGCCTCGGGAACATCGCTCATACTTAGTTCAACTCTACCATTATGGCAAGTCTAAGTTATTCGCCTTGTTTCATGATAAAATATCGCTGACTTAGTTTAACTCTGTCGTCATGGCAAGTCTAAGTTAATCGCCTTGTTCACCTCAGGAACATTGCCCATACTTAGTTCAACTCTGTCATTATGGCAAGTCTAAGTTATTCGACTTGTTTTATGATGAAACATTGCAAACTTAGTTCAACTCTATCATCATGGCAAGTTTAAGTTAATCGTCATGTTTCGTGCTGAAACATTGCAAACTTATTTCAACTCTACTATCATGGCAAGTCTAAGTTAATCGTCATGTTTCATGCTAAAACATCGCTGACTTAGTTCAACTCTACCATCATAGTAGTCTAAGTTAATCATCATGTTCACCATAAGAACATCACCTTAAGATCTTTTCAGTCTTATCTCACAATCATAAACAACATTTTCTAATGAACAAAGTCGATACTAGTATTTTATTAATGCTTCGGCTGAGGTTATTGACATCATTAGAGCCATGCTCCAAATTTCGTCAAGCCATATTTCAAGTCCTCGACAATCTCTTACCATTAAGATCTTCTAATCTCAGGTAAGCTTTGTTTTATCTCAACTCTGTTCACCTCCGGTAAGTTCTGATCTTTTCAAAATTGTTCACCTAGGTTGAACTCCTGTCTTTTCGGACCTACTCATCTAGGCTGAGATCTTGTCTTTTAGATCTAGTATCTGCTCATTTAGGTTGAGCTCTTGTATTCTCAGACCTAATAATCTAAGTCGAGATCTTGTTCTCTAGGATCTAAGATCTGTTCACTTAAGCTGAGCTCTTATCTTCTCGGACCTATTCAATTAGGCCGAGATCTTGTCTTCTAAATCTAGGATCTACTCGCTTAGGTTGAGCTCTTGTCTTCTCGAACCTAATCATCTAGGCCGAAATCTTGTCACCTAGGATCTGCCTCACCTAGGCCATGCTCTTCCATCTTGGATCTGCTTCACCTAGGCCAATGTCTTGTCTACTTGAAGGTCGTCTTCATCTCGTCGAGAGCGCTTAGGCCCCCTTATTTTTGCATTTATCCTTTCTGGAAGGGTCTTCATTCGGTCAATGTTGACGTATTCTCCATTTTCGCTAAACTCGTCGTCGTCGACACGTTGATCTTGCACAATGATGGCCATTTATTCTAACTAAGTTCCCACAAACGGCGCCAAATTGTGGGTGTTGATTTCCGACCACACAACCAAATAGGGAACTTAGCTGGAGAGCACGTGGCAGAATAGATTAAACCAACCACCTGCCAACAAGAAGATGAGAATACCGCGGTAGTTCGTCCACCCGGGGGAACTCCGACGATCAAGTCAATCAACTTACCTCTCAAAAATATCAAACAAGTACACAATTCACAATCAGAAGCATCACAAATAAAAGCATACCTTAGACCCACCAGGGTGCCTCACTTTTATAATGATCAATGTCTAACTTCCCCTAGAAGTCTTACTTCATAGGACTCTATCCTTTACAAGGATAACATCTATCACAACTCACACTATTTAGGTTAAGATGAACTTCCTCAAGAGTCTCATCTCTATCTAAATAGGTAGCTTCATGTCATCTAGGACTTTTGTCCTCTATCCAAATTCTGACATTACTGCATCATATCTCAGCAATATCATAACAACCTCGGCATCATGGCTCGCCCATGTGGCACTTCAGCCAACTCCTTGGCCTAAAAATATGTCCCCACAATAACATTAATTTATTTATTGTTTGTTTGTTTTTATTCTTATTTATTTGAATTACATACGCATCTCTTGTGTTATTCGCTAGTGTATATATATATATAAAGAGTAAGATTTCAAATAGGATATTTATTAGCTTCCATATTTTTCTCCTAATATATAGATTCTAATCCAAATGGGGTAAGTACTTAAACTATAGTGATTTTCTCTTAAAATATAAATTTAGTTTATATTTTTTGTGCTAAATCTATAATTAGGGTTTTTGGTCTTTTGAATGGCAGCAGAACTAAATGAGTTATAAGAAATTAATTTTGACTAGTTGATAGCTAAGTACTAGAAATAGAATTTTTGACAAAATTATGATATTTCTAAAAGGGAGAGGCCATTATATGGGTTGGAGCATCCTGTTGAGCCCGTGTGGCTTACCACGGGTTCTGTTTTGAGAATCAAAACTATTTAATGAGCTTGTCGAGTACTTCATGCCTACAAAAAATCACATTGATCGGATATCGGTAGCCCCTTAATCGGAATATATTTTTATTAACAATTTATTTTTAAAATTATATTTACCATTGACAAAAATGTGTTCCGATCAAGGGGCTACCTATATCCGATCAATGTGATTTTTTGCAGGTATGAAGTACTCGACGGGCTCTACACATTGAATAGTTCGGATCATCGAAACAGGACCCGTGGTGGGCCCTACAGACCTGTGAGACCCCTGACTTTTTTTAGGTCCCTAAATTTTGAGTTCTTATAATACAGCCCTTAGTTCGTCGATTATTCGCAAATTAAACCCTAGAACCGAAAACGCATCACGGACGAATCCATACAAACCCTAATCGACCCTGGAAGCTTAAAAATCATTTCTAACACTCTAATATTAATTCTTAACTCTCAAATTTTAGATTAATTGCTCTAAACCTTAACTTTCGGTTTTCACAGTCATCGTTCGGTTATTTACCTTTAAATTCAAAGTAAGATAAGAACAACCCAAATTATTTTACACTTGAAATAGATACTTTAATTGAGCCCAAGCTCTCATATTTTTATTAAATCACAATTAACCCCAAACAAGTACTATTATATATTTATATATACACTTGTACCCTAAAATCTTTTTTTAACATTATATTTTACAATTTGCAAGATTTGTACTATATATATATATAACAAGTCCATCAATTCACCATCACATGGCTAGACATCATACCTCCTAGGCTATAATCATTGTGCTTTAGTACAAACAAATCCCTTGAAATCTTGGAGCAATAATGACTTTGGTACCTATAAAGATTTGCTATATATATGTGCGTACTTCTAACTAGAAGGTATTTACATTAGTCCTAAACCTAACTAGATCATAATTAAATACATGATTAAGGTTCTAATCCTCCTCATTCCCTTACATTTAATGTGAAGCCCTTGAAAAATGTATTTTCTTTAAAAACCCTTATGTTTGAATTATTTCCTTAAAGCCTCTTAGTTTCTTAAATTATTTCAAATCTTGCCGGTTAGCATTTTTAATTTCTATCGGAACAAGAATATCCTAGCCGAATTAGGTTCCTTAGCCTAATTTAATTTAATTCTACATGAATAAGGTTCCAATACATGAATTTAATTCCAAGCCCTCGCTTCTTTATTAATTTCAAGATTTGCCCACAAACAAGTACATGTACTTTTTTATACTATAGGTACCATCAAATCAATTTGAGATCTATATATATATACTTCGGGAAATGTGTCCATAGTACCTAAATTGAATAAAAAAATGCCACATCTCCCTTCCCAATGGCCGGCCACCCTAGGAGATTATGAGGGGCGTATTTTCAAGAAATTGTAATTATGATATTCTAGAAACCCTAATACCTAGTATCCCTAAATCTAGGGTTTTGTTCCCAACACTAGTTTCACTCCAACTAGAGACCAACTAGATGTTGTCTAATCCCATGATTAAGTTCCCTAATCACTCCCTATTCCATTAGACTCCAAGTAAATCCAAATTTTTCCATCCAATTCCAACTAGTGAGCCTTTATGTCTTTTTACACCAAAATTGCCTATAAATACCACCACCCCCTAGCATGGCATACACAAACAACACACACCCACACACTTTCGGCCTAGAGGAGAGAAAAGAGAGCAAGAGAGAAGTCTTGAGAAGGAGAGGAAGGAAGAGAAGAGCACTATTGTTCAAGCCTAACAAGTAAGCCACAACACAACCTTCTCTTTCATTTTCCTTTTTCAAATACATGTTCTTAAGGGTTCTAAACATTGTTTTCAGATGTGTTATTGATGAGTTACTTGTGTTAAAAATGATAAGAGTTGAGCCATGATTCTACCTCTCTTGTATTTTCCCTCATTTCGGTACAAAACGATCTTTTTCATACCAATCTCTCAAACTTTCCAAAGGCACACCTTCAAGCAAATTTTCTGAGTTTAATATATGTTAGTTAGCATATTTTCATCACAAAAGAAACGAAAACTTTCCCTTAGTGGATCTCTTTTCTCACAAATCTTTTTGTTTTGAGTATTGTGCCTTAAGAATCTGTTTTCGCAGCCAACTTTCAAAATTTCTAGAAAAATGTAGAAAATTATTCTGGACCTCTATTTTATGTCAAAATCTTCCTTAAGGAGTCATATTTCAACTAAAATTGGTTTCATTGAAAAATAGTGAGTGGTTTGTAAGAAAATCAAATTTTCGTAATGGTCGACGAATCTAAACAGCACTGGAACATTTCTTCAATAACTAAAAATCTAGAAAAGCTATTACATTTCTGAAACATGTTCTGAAAACTAGATTAAATTCTCTACGAACCATAGGAAGGCCGAGTTCTGTAAAAATCTCTAACAACCCTTTCGATTTTAATCTTTAACGGGTACTAAATCTGAAATTTCTGTTTGGCATTGGTATTTCATGCTATTGTGTTCATAAATATGCTTATTAATTTATGATCATGTCTCGATATGATATTTCACATGTCATAGGGTTATGTATTTTATTTTAATCCTTCGATGGTGCTCACACCTATGCAAATTTGGAAATTATATTCATGTGCGAATTTATTCCCTTAACTACTTGAATATGCCTAGAACTACTTGTGCATATCTTCATATGTGAATCTCATGTGTTGTAACCTTATTACTTGTGCTATTTAGTTGTTCAAACTTGTGCAATAGATGTTGTTTCAAGAGCATGTCCTAACTCTGACTTAAATTATCTAACTCAAACGAGAAACTTAATGGGTGGTAATGGGTTACGAATTTTTGGACAAGATTACTAAGATATTGATTGGTTGACGGGGATGCGTTCCCTATTTGAAAGTTAAAGTCTTGCGCAAGTGGTTTTCGGAACCCTTGAACGGAGCGGTTGTATTCGGACCCTGGGTATTTAGTGTGAGGAGGGATTTGGGCAAGGCCCATTATTACCGTCTCTTTTGAGGCCCTGCGGTTGGCGCTACGTGGTATATAACCGTTGGTAGGCATCCGAGGTTAGTTCCGCAACAAAGCAGCAAAAGAAGGGGCATACCGAATAATCTGCGTCCGATTCTTGTGGTTGGGAGGACGAAGTCTCTTTGGGGGATTTCTAGATTTCTAACATCTAACCTTGTAATCCTTCATTATTAAATGACTATCATGCTTCATTACTTGCTTGTTATATTTGTGATTGTGTATTGGACTGGAAAAATGGATGGGGTGTGTGTGCGTTTACTGGACATTCAAAGCTCATGGCGTTTCATGCCTGGTATCAAAGAAACGTACGAAGCCAACATAGAGCCAAAGACATTTGAAGACTTAAGTTTTCCTTAGAGAAATTTTGGAAACCATTTCGTTCATTAGTCCAATTGTGCCTTTATTTATTGTTTTTGGATTGTATTAGTAATGGAACTCGTTTTGTAAGTTTAAAAATTTGAGACGCTGTAATAATTATTTACTTTGTAATCCTATGCCTATCTTTGCGTTGCTTATGAGACCTCGCGTCAATACCTTTTAAGATCTGTCAAAAGGGTAGTGCGCTACCTAAGAAAGCTGGACTCAGAAGAGAGGCTAACTTGACTCCTCCGGCGATCTAGGATCTTACTCGGTCATTGGCCATAGGACTCATTAGTGTCGTTTCCTAGACTCCTAACCTTAGATAAACCCTGTATTTAATTGATAATATATTCTTTGAAGTTCGAAATTTTTGGGTTGTTACAAGACCGAACAATATGCTTCAGCCTTTCCCTTTCTAAAAAGTACTTGAGTATAAGGGTGCAACTCGGGTAGGTTGGCTCGGGTTGGAGGATTGCCCAGGCTCGGCCCAAATTGTGTTTGGAAGTGCCCAAGCCCAACCATCAACCTGAGCTTAGCTACCCAAGCCCGGACCGAGCTACATAATCTGAACTCGAGTTAGCCGAATTGCCTGAATTTCCCAAATTAAATAGACAAGTAACAAAAAAAAAAAAAAAAAAAAAAAAAAAAAATCAAATTGGAAGTGATTCAATAACAATCATATACTAAATAAAAAAAGCAAAATAATTCATCTTCACACACAAATAGAATTAAATCATAAAAAAAGGAAATTTCTAAACAATCCATTAAAAAACTAAATCATACCTACATTAAAATTTGCCCAAACTATTTGCAAGTAAACCATTACTTCTATAAAAATGATTCTTTTATAGTTTCTACCTGCAAATCCAACAAAACAAGCATAGAAGATAACTTTATCAAGAGTTTTAGATAGACAAGCTGAGGCATATAGTATGGAACCCAACTCAACACTTTCTTTTGGAAAGATAAAATAATTATAAAAAAAAAAAAGTACAAATTAAATCTACAAAAGGATATATCGCCTCAAGATCTTGTTCGTAAATCTCAAAAGGAATGAGGGATCATGTGGATGAAGCTCAAAGCTTGAACTTCAATGGTGGTCAAAAAGAAGAAAAAAAAGAAATGACAGCAATGAGGAAGAAAGGGCGGTCTCTCTCCCAAGAGAAGATAAAGTGAAAACAAAGAGAGACAACCCACGTGGTTGCCTACTCCACAGAGCAAAATTCCATTTATAACCTCTTAAGCAAATGAGGTTGAAAGCCAAAATGAAGGAGAGATGCCCACATTTATACGTATATTATATAATTTTTATAATATATAAAATGCAACTCAAGTTCGGGTTGCTTGGATTACACACAGCCTCTGTCTAGACGTAACTCAAATTGTAATTCGGGCATCAAAAATCTATTCAGTCCCGTCCAGATTACAAAATATTGTTGCCCAAGTCCTTAAAAAACTCAGGCTGGGTACAGGTTGCTCAGGTTGAATCCATCCAAATTGAACCCCTACTTGCTTAGTTAAGTTAACACCATTAAATTTAATCTATAAAATAAAAATAATAAACTAAAAAATATCCAAAGCTCATCTTTTTAAATTTTTATTTTTCATCAAAAATTTGATAAATACTCAATTGAGTGAAAAAAAATAATTCACCCTTGATTTGATGAAAGGAAAATAACACTCCAATGTGTATTTTTAAAATAAAATCCAAATCAGTGAGAAAACTTATCAATTTTAATAATTAAAATTATAAAATTTTCTATATATATATATATATTTTGGGCCTTGCCAGTAACTCACAATTTTTCCCTTGATGAATGAAAAAATAAAAAAATAAAAAATAAAAAAAATCACACATTTTTTAAATCAAATTTTAAGATGGTATAAAATGGGTCAAACCGTTAACTGGTCGGGTTAGGAGGTTATATATAGGAAAGTGATTGAGCCTCCTCTAATTACCAATCCGCACACACATGGGGCTAGTGATTGGAGGAAAAAAAAAAAAAAACTCTGACCAATCAGAGAGAAAGAGAGGGGGTCGTGGTTACCCCACAAACCAAGTCAGTTTCCTTATATATAGGGTCCGGATCCTCAGTCGTTCATTCCTGCGGCCCGTCCTGCGGCACCCCCAAAACAACGTCATTTTGAGGGAAATTTCTAGGAGTGAGCATGGTCCGAATTGGACTGGATTGGGATAAAACCAGGACCAATCCGTTATCTACGGTTCCTGAAAAATTGGAACCAATCCAATCCGTTTAAATCATGGAACCAATCCGAACCAATCCATTTAAATACGGATTGGATCGGTTTAGGACCACAGATTCACATAATTAAATAACAAATATATATATATATATATAACATTTTAATTTCATAAAAATATAAACATAGCGTTATATTAGTTCCACAATAGCGACATGTTTTTTTATAATAGCGACATACCGTTCTAGAATTTAAACAACTATAAGAAAACTGATTTCACCATAAGTATTTAGACCATGACAAATTAAAACTAAAAACTAACAAACAAAAGTAATAAAAGAAGATATTATACAGTTTTAGGTTTGAGTTTAGATTTTATATATAATAAGAGACGATACTATGGGGGAGGATGTATAATAAAAATATAGACTATTTGCATACGGTCCGGATCGGTTCCAATCCAGAACCGTGGAGTTTAATCGGGAACCAATCCGTGGACTACGGATTTTTAATTCTTCAATCCGGAACCGAACAGTGGATTCAAAAAACCAATCCAAACCTATCAGATTGGACTGGACTGGATCGGATTACGGATTTCACGGATTCTTTGCTCAGCCCTAGAAATTTCATTCCAAAAAAAAAAAAAAAAGACAGAGCAGAGACAAACCAGAGGGAGAAGAAGGAAGGAAAGAACAAATATGTGGCAAATTAAAGGCAAACAGATCTGTGGAGCAACATCTATATGGAACAGATCTTAGGGACCATCTATATGGAAAGAACATCTACAAAAAAAAACATAGAGAGGATATATATATAAATCAAAAAAAAAAAAATTTGAAATCACACGAAACAGATCTATGGAGCAACGGAGGGAGAATCAAAACACATCTATATGGAACAAATCTGAGGGACCATCTATATGGAAAGAACATCTAGAAAAAACATAGAGAGGATATATATATATATATATTTATAAATCAAAACACACAAATGTAATCAAGAAGATGAGGCTCTACTTACTTGAATGAATTTCAAGAAGATTAGGCTCTTAGATTATTGTCCAAATGTGCTCTGCGTGCTTGAATGAATTTCAAGAAGACGAGGCTCTTAGACTATTGTCCAAATGTGCGAAGACCACCGCTCGATTTGGAGATCTCATCCGGATGCGAAGACCACCGTTCAATTTGGCGACACACTCTCTCTCTCTCTCTTTTCTTCTCCCTCTGGTTTGCCTATGCTCTGTCTTTTTCTTTTTCTTTTTGTGAATGAAATTTCCCCCAAAACGACGTCGTTTTGGGGGTGCCGCAAGACTGAGCGCCCGAGGATCCGAACTCTTATATATAAGGCTTCTGTACCAGTAACCCTTCTCCTCTGCGATCAATGGTGAGACGAAGTCAGATGTACCGCCGGCGAAGCTGCTTCGTCGGTGACTTCTTGATTCCGGCGAGGTTTTCGCATCGGGGGCGACGGAGAAGCTTCGATCAATGCAAGGCTCTGATACGAGAATTTGATGAAGATGATGAATCAGAGGTACGCTAAAATCTGTTTTTCTGACAATTTCATTATGGATTTGTTTCCTATACAATTTTTTTATACGTTGATTCCTAAAAATGTTCACTTTTGAAATGGATGTGATGATTGTGTATGAGATTGATAGCTAGCCACTACAAGTTAGTCTGTTTATATGTCATTGCTATCTAGCTTATTTAACATCTAAATAAGTAGATCCTAAGAAGAAGGCTCTGTTGGGATCGTGGGGTGAGAAAAAAAAAAAAAAGGAACTGATTCTCAGTGTTCTGTTTGGATGAGCAAGAAAATAAAGCACGAACTGGAACACTGGACACGATGATGTCAAAAGAATGGGGACACGTATGGTGGGACATGACAATGAAATATAGTTTTCAGATATTTTATTTGTTATGTAGTTTAATATTATATCCACGAACAATCAAAATTAACAAAAACTAATACTAATTTGATATTTAAAATAAAAATAAATAAATAAACACTTTCAAATTAACACTTGTGGTTTATATCTCTATTATGGATGATTTATTAAGTATTTAAATCTAAGCAAAAGTAATAATTATCCAACATTCATCAAAAATACTAAAGAAAAGAGGAAACAAACCTAGTTGGTGTGTCCTTGAAGTATCCCCAGTGTGTCCATGTCATGTCCTTGTCATCTCCCTTGAAAAAAAGAATTTAAATAACAGGACATGCCACGTGGCGTGTCACATACATGCCCCCGTCCGTGTCTGACACCCCTATGGCACTTGTTTTGAAGTGTCTATGCTCCGTAGCTTTACATTTTACAAGTAAAAAGAAAAAGAAAAAGTGAACATAAAAATTTCTATAAGGAGGTCTTTATATTATTATTAAATATCATCTTATTTTGAATCGTGATATCATCACTCATAATTACTAAGATCTTTATGTACCGTTTTCATTCTCTTGTTGATCTGAAGAAAATAATAAATTGAGCTATCCTCATTTGACATCTGACACAAATTAAACATCAACCATGAAAGCGTACTTGCATTCACTTATTTTATTCAACTTACACCAAATATATTTAACATGGAAAAAGCTAAGCAAACAATTTCTTTTTACAAAATTATCATACAAAATGATTTGCTTGTGATATTTTGAATTACAATGATGAGCTTCTTAGTTTCAAGGGAATGGATTGGAACGAGGGGTTGACATCCAATTTTAAATGATTCATTACCTTTTAAATGGATCATTTTGCCATTAATTTTTATTCACTTTGTTAACGAATATTATCAATTGGACTAAACTAATACACAACGTAAAAATTTAAAAGACAAAATTGGTATAATTTAAATTTCAGTGACTAAATTGACACGAGACACATTAGAAGGTCAGTAGGTATAATTTTACCTTATTTGATTTGTAATATAATTTTGTTTTGGCTTGATATTTCATCTTTTATAAAGGTTCTTGAATTTGCTGATGATCATAAGTTGCCCATATACCCAAATTTGATTTGTTTGGAGCTGGTTGTTTACAATTGTTATACCTAGAGACGGCTACCAAACTTGCTTTATAGTGTTTGTAAACTGCAAACTCTTAGCATTGACAAAGTTAACTTCACATGTAAATTTTTTAAAATTTGTAGCATGTTTTTTTGTATCTAAAAAGCACAGATACGGACACTTGACATAACATGGGCACGTGAAAATTTTCAAAATATGTAGTATATGCCACATAGGGAAGACCTAGATTAGAAATGTCTATGTTTCTTTGATTAATAGTTTTTGAATTTCTCTTTTCTCTTTTTTCTAAGATCCTCCATATGATGAAGATGATGCAAATCATGATTTCAACTAGATTGAAATGCCAAAAAATCTAGTTATTTGTCTTGCCTTGAAGAAATTAAAGTTTATGGATTTAAAGGGGACGATGATTAGTTGGAAGTATTTTCTGAAAAATGCTGAAGTACTGAATAAGGTAAGAATTAATTCTTTCTAAATGAATTTATTTTTCCGTTGAATGTTTTATTGCTTCGTATTAGGAGAATGCTAATTAGCTATCTTCGCATGATTGATTGCTTTTTTGTATTGAACTTCAATAAGTTGTCATTTCGGTGCATGTTAACTTTCCTAATATCGTTCTTGCCATATTCTATAAGTTGGTTTTGGGTGTTTGTTTTTATAGGTTGACAAATTTATTAGGTTGGTACTAGTTGGTTTTGTTTTTTGTTTTTTGTTTTCTTTTCATGGATTTCTAGTAGCTCTTAATTAATAGCATCACTTCTATGGCTTGCATATCATATTGGTAGTAGCCACAAGACAAAAAAACTAGTTCAAGAATGCAAGAGAATTGATTTTTGAATGTAGAGCTACAAGAAAACATAAGCTAACCATCTAATGTAAACAATAAAATCTCAAAGGAGTAGTTTTCTACAAGAGGAAAGTGCAACTATCAATCTATCTATTGAGATGAATGATTTACAGTCAAAAATTGGCAAGTTGAGGGTTCAATGGTAGTGATATAGTAGGATTCTTGTTTATGATTTGATGATGGTGTTATGAGTAAATGTTCATTATTGATAATGAATATATAATGATGATAGTTGTGGTGTTGGAGATGCTGGAATCTTGATGAAAGCGTGGGGGACAATTGTGTGCAAATGACTCCTAGAGCGTAGGAACAAAGTGCAAGCTTGCGTTTGATTGAAGTAAAACAAACATTTTTAGAAGTTAATGTCTAATAACAAAGGATTCATAGTAGACAATAAAAAAATAATAATTAAAAATTCTTATACTTACCCTTTTAAACTAAAATGATTGGAGTCTTGTGCACTTATACAAATGTTGTAGGTGTAAATTTTACATAGGTTTGTTCATATTTTTAGAAAACAACTATTAATGGATAATATTATAATCAAGAGGCCAATAAATCATATGACATTTAGTTTCTAAAAAATAAATCATATGGAATTTAATTATAACTTTTACATAATATCTCTTGTACTATACAAAATATTCACAACCATGATATTTCCTAGCCATGGTTTACAATGAATTACACTAGAATGGCAAGTTGTAGCTTCTACGCGTGAAGTAAGCAATGGAATGCAATCTTGAAGTGTATAATCATCAAGGGCCCATTCAATACTACTATGATCTAAAAGTTAAAATGAAATATATTTTATTTAAAAAAACAAAAACAGTTTAAGCTTATTAAAAAGTGCATAGAAACTGTGCTTGAAATGGGCTTTTCTAAATGCGTGTTGAGGATGGAAGCAATATTGGCAAGCTTTCAACTATTAGAGTGGCACCATTTTTAATACTAATGCTCTTAGTTTTCTCATTTTTGTTCTTCTTTTCTTTGAATCTAGTGCATGAGATTTGCAAATAACAGTTCATTTTTTTTTTTATTATTTTTTTTTTATAATTTGGAACTCTTTGCTTTTTGGTAACAATTTGAAATTTTGGAATTAGAGTAATCCAATGTAAGGATTGATTGAAATGCAAGATTTGGCTTTAAAGGGTCTAATCCCTAATTCAATACCAAATCTTTGAACCAAGTAATGCCCTGAAGTGTAAGCTTCCAATCTGAGTTTGAATTTTGGTGAAAGCTATGTAACTTAAGCAATTGCCTTCAATTAGCATGAATAATTATAACAATGTCTTAGCTATCTACAGCTTTTATTCAATTTCAAAACAAGCAATTTGTATATTGTAGTTGCATATGCATATTTGTGGCAGTGATGGTTGGTCTAATGTTGGATTAGCAATATTAGGAGCAACTAAGGCAGAAGTGGTGCTGCAAATGTTCACTAACAGTTCGGTGATTAATGATGAAGGTAGTGCTTGTTTTATGGTTGGTAGGACCAGTGTTGTTAGAATCGTATGATTCACAATTCGACATGAGTCTCAACCAAAAGGATTCAAATTATGTTGTTGAATCGGAAATTGAATGAATCGTGCAAGTAATTTTTTTTTCTTCTGCATAATGCATGAAACAAAGTCGTTTTCGTCTCTATCAAAAAATAAAAAAGACATCAACTAGTTATATCAATATATATGGTTTTATATGTGTATATATATAATTTAATTATATGGATAACATCTAATTTTACACACCACGTGTGTATTTTTGTATGTCAAAATACATATGTAAAATTCTATATTATATTAATTAAAATGAATCTCACGATTCACTATTTTAGCAAAAACGATTCACAATTTGACAATAATGTGTAGCACCAAATACCATTGCTTATTAATCATTTTGTTAGACAAATATTTGCCTCAAAAGCTCAAATTGTTATGAAATATAGATCAAAAAATGAATGTGTACACAAACAACATAAGGTGCGCAAGAAAAGCACGTGTTGGATTGGTAGCAAATACATAAGAATAAACTTAAACCCTACCAAAACCAAAACTTTGATACCATGCTAGATAACCATTTATTCTTACAGCTGAAGTTGTAAGAAAGTGGACCCAATCACATATGATTTTCCTTTATGAATGTTTACTACTATGTATTCCATATAGTCATTGTCAATTGGTTACTTAAGTTCCATTTATTTTGATGTAAAACAAAATTTCTTGCAAATTTCTTTGTTTTTTTTTTTTTTTTTTTCATTTTTATTGTTTGGTTGCACTTAAAGTTGGAAAAAACTTTCTAAGGAAAAACTTTTACACCATCATGTCAAAAAATTACTAAACAATCCAATTTTGGTAGGTAATGTTTATTTAAGTCATGCGATGCCCTAAATATTAACTTGGCCCAGAGAGCGAGAGAGGGTTTGCTGTGAGCAGTCTAACACCAGCTCTGATACCACCAGTGCCGCCAACCATTATTTGATGGCCGTGGTTTTCTTCAACTTCTAGACCAATGCCTTCCTGTTTTAGCTTCATTTTTCATTCAATTTCATGGTGCTAAGCTTCGAATTAATCAAGTTGTTTCAATTTTCTTTGTCTTCAATCGGCTATTGGTGGTTTTTGTGAATATTTTCTTTGGATCTTGTTTTATTTCGGTGAGTTCAAGCTAGTGATTTTTGGATCAGGCTCGGGTACTGTCTCTTAGTCTAGATCTAAGTACTTCATTATTTTTTTTATGGATTTTTTGATGGATCGCATTCAGATCGAAGCCTAATCTCATTTTTTCCTCTGAAATTTGTGTTGGTTTAGATCCCTCTAACTTTCTGCCTCAGATTTGGAAGCTGTAAGTATTCCGCACTTGGCCATTTAATTTTTGTGCTAGGTAAAACGTATGAACTAAGATCCTTCATCATTTTATCAGCTGAGTTGATTTTTCCGATTATTGTGGCGTTGAGCAGCCAATTTGTTGGACTTTCAAGCTGAAAATTAGGTAAAGACGGATACACAATTTTTGAATTGGGTTTGAGATTTTTCAACTACTTTTTGATGTTTTGATGGATTTATTTTTTTTCTTCTCTGTACAGAACATTGTACAAATTTTGTTGGGTACTAGCTTTTAAATATCGGCTGTTACGAATTGGGATTTTAGTCTTCTGATACCGTTATTCACTGATATAATGGCTGATACTATCTGACATTGTCTGATGTCAATCGATGTATGACCATATTATTGATACCGATACATATCCCAATATCGTTTTTTAAAACCATGATTGGGTATGAGTTTTTTTAACCTGTTGAATAGTTGGGGTTCCATTTTCTGTGTGTTGAACCTGATCGTCTGTGAAACTTCTAGGTTTTAAATGCTTATATAATTATCTATCGTATTGTATCAATCCAAACATAGGATTGATGTGACTTCTAACTTGAAAATTAGCAGCAAGATGGCGAACACTAAGTATCAAGTTTTAATATGGAATAGGAAACGATCCACGTTAATTGTGATGGGAGATTGTAAAAATTGCATTCTTTCTTCTTGTGCTTGATCCCTTCCCTCCTTTGGTGACTGTTGGTGACACGGTTGGATATCCCTTTAAATTTCAACTTGCTGAGATTATTATAATCACTTTGTTTTTGTTTTATTGATGAGCAAAATCTCCCAAATACCCCACCCAAGTGCCCTTGCCCCCTACGGGGCTGAACCTGCAACCTTCCTCCTATGGAAGTGTTAGGGTGATGCCACTAGGCAACATGGCCATTTGCTATTAATGTCCATTGTTTTTGTAAGGGAAATTTTTCTGTTTTCGGACATGCTACCTAATCAGATCGCTGTGGCTTAGTTAGTTTGGATTTTGCAGTTGTTTTAAGGAATCGTGGTAAGTTCAAGATCGGACCTTGCACTCTTTGTTGCAAATGATCGGTGATATTTTCTTATTGTGTTTTCCATTGCTAGCTTCAAAGTTTACTAGCTTTGTTGTAAAATGAACCTTTATGGCCTTCAGAACAAGTTGCTTTGTAGGAACCAATGAGAACCTTGTTTGTGATGTAAGTCAAATGGTTAAAATACTTTTACCTGATTAACCATTATATATCTAATATACATGACTACACTGAGTCTTTTTGATGTTTGGTTCAATTTTTCTAATAAACACATGGCTATACTTGAGTGAGTGCATAAGCTTGTTAGTTACAGCTAATGGAGAAAAGTTGTAAATCATAGTAAGTACTTCAATTATATTTTGAGCAAGACAACTTGTAGCAGTTTGTCTTATTGAGCAAATATAGGTATGTTCTACTTGGCAGCTTTGTCTTCTTGGAGCTTGGATTGACATCTCTGATCATCTCCAACCTCTCTCTCTTTCTCTCAGAGGTAAAACCCTTCCAATTCTTTTTACTAACAGTTCCCTAGAAAATTACTGTAACCTTACTCTGATATGGTCTGTTTGCCCAATCACAACAGTCTAATTTTATCTATTTTGTTTAGGAAGAGCACCACAGAAACCATGACTTCAGTGTCAAAGCATCTGCAACCTTTGAAGGAGGTGAATATTGGACATGGAGAAGATAGAATCAGCAGCTTGCCAGACTCGCTTCTCATTTACATTCTTTCTTTCATTCCAACCAAATTTGCAATCAGAATCACCGTCCTATCCAAAAGATGGAAGGACCTGTGGGCGTTTGTCCCAAATCTTGACTTTGATGGATCGATGCTCGATGCTCCAATGCAGACTCCTGATTATGATAAAAGTTTCATGAATTTTGTCACCAAGGTATTTTTCTTTCACAGATCGCCATGTATTAAAAGATTCCATCTGAAAGATGGTGGGGGAATTGATGTGTCCCGTGTACATACATGGATAAGTGTTCTTACTGCGCGTGGTGTTGAAGAGGTTGATATCGAAATGTACACAAGGCAGGATCTTATTTTGCCTCAAAAGCTCTTTTGTTGCAAGACACTGGTGGTCTTGAAGCTAATAAATGAACTGAAATTCAATTTTCCTACCTCGGTTTACTTGCCGAACCTCAAGATCCTCCATGTTTCACTTCATTATCCGGAAAATGACATAACACAGAAGCTCTTCACTAGCTGCCCGATGCTTGAGGATTTGCACTTAAGAGCAAATGTAGTGGGTGAGTCGGAAATGATTTTTGATGTCTCTTCGCCCGCTCTAAAGAAATTAAAGTTCCATTTGATTACGTTTCTGGAATGTGAACACTTTGATAGGGGAATGAAGCATTCTAAGAACAAGATTGTTGTCAATGCACCAGTTCTTGAACATCTGACTGTTCGTGATGATTACTTGCCTTGCTACTCGCTGAACAACCTATCCTTGTTAGTTAGAGCATATATAAATGTTGGACACTGCTGTATAGAACTGCTCGGAACAAAGGAACATGCTAATAAACTATTCATGCTTCTGGAAGGAATCACTAGTGTCAAGTTTCTATCACTAGCTGCAGCAACTATGGGGGTATGTTTGCTCTGTCTTTTCTTAATGAGGTCATTTTGAAATTTGACCCTGTGATTTCTTGTAACATATACTAATATTTGACTGGATAAATTTTCCTTGTAGTTCTTGTAGTTTGCCTTATACCAATTTGGTCCTTACAATTCTAATCTTATCAATTTTCTCTTAAAATTTTCACATTGTGTTAATTTAGTCCAATAGGCAACGGCTCTATATAAATTGGACTGAAATCAACAGCAAAAAAGTCCATTCACTCTCCTCAAATTGATTGACGGGTTGACATCCAATTCAAAACAATTCATTCCCTTATGAATGGATCATTTTGCCTTTGATTTCTATTTAATTTGTTAACGATTGTTATCAATTGCACTAAACCAATACACAATGTGAAAAATTAAAAGACAAAATTGCTATAATTAAAATTACCGGGACCAATTGACACAAGACACATTACAAGTACCATGGATATAATTTTGTTCTATTTGCTTTGTAATATAATTGTGCTTTGCCATATTATTTCATCTTTTATAAAGGCTTTGGAATTTGCCGACGATTACAAGTTGCCGCTATACCCAAATTTGACTAATTTGGAACTAGCTGTTCACAATAATTATAGCTGGAGAAGGCTACCAGACTTGCTTGATTGTGTTCCCAAACTAAAAACTCTGACATTGTTGAAGGTGAGTTTACATGTAAAATATTCAAATTTGTATTTTTTTTTTTTTTTTGGCTGTGTCTAAGCACGGATATGGACACTAGACGTGACACGTGGAAATTTTCAATATATGCAGGACACAACACATGAAGAAGACATGTGTGTTTCTTTGATTTGCAACTTGTGAACTTCTCTTTTCTCTTTTTTCTAGGATCCTTCATGTGATAAAAATGGTGCAAAATATGATTTCGACTGGATTGAGCTGCTACGAGAAATGCCTAGTTGTTTCTGTTTCCTTGAGGAAATCAGATTCTCTGGATTTAAGGGAGATGATGATGAGTTCAAGCTATTGAAGTATTTTTTGGAAAATACTGAAGCGTTGAATATGGTGAGAATTAATTTTTGCAATTTAACTCGAGCCAAAGAGAGGAAATTTTTCAAGAATATACGAAAGTTTTGAAGGGCCTCAAAACTTTGTGAAATCGATTTATTTTGTGACTCGAAAGAGTAGTGGGCAATAGGAGTGGCAACGGGGCGGGGCGGGGCCGGGGATCACACTCCCCGTCCCTGATCCCCGATGGTGAACATGGCTCCGTCCGCGGCCCCGATCCCCGACGGGGAACCTTTCTCTCTCCCCACCCCCGCCCCCAATCGGGGATCGGGTTTCTCCGATCCTAAAAATTCCCCACCTAAATTTGTTTCAACATCAACATCACATACATTTTCAACAACATACAGAAAGATCAACAACATCAAGAGACTAAAGTGTGAGAGAGAGAGAGAGAGAGAGAGAGAGAGAGAGAGAGAGAGATGGACGATCAACAACATCGCATACATTTTCAACCAGATCAACAACATACAGAATAAAAAATAAATAAATAATTTGACAGAAAGATCTGTGAGAGAGAGAGAGAGAGAGAGAGAAACTAGATCTGGTGGAGTTCATGGAGGAGGACGATCGATGGCGATGGACGATCTGAGAGCATCATCGGCGTCACGATGGGTGGCTGTGGCTGACTGTGTCGCGACAGTGGCGATGGACGACGGAAGGACTCCTCCGGCGTCGCGGACAGTGATGATCGACGTCGCGAACTCCACTAGATCTAGTTTGGTTACAGTGATGATCGACGTGATGATCGGCGTCGAGAGAGAGTAAAGGGAAGAGAGAGAGACAGAGACAGAGACAGAACTGGAGATGATGAGATGAGGGTTTGGTTTGGTTAGGTCACAGTGTGTGTATATATATATATCTAGGGGTAAATTGGTAATTTCATTTCGGGGACAGACCGGGCCGGGGAACGGGGACGGGGCCGGGCCGGGCCGGGGATGGGGCTAGGACACTTATCCCCGTCCCCGGCCCGAATTTGTTCGGGGATTGAATTTTAAATACCATCCCCGTCCCGTCGGGGGTATTTTTCGAGGAAAATCCGCACAATTCGGGGTCGGGTCCCCGTCGGACCGGTTTCAAATTGCCATCCCTAGTGGGCAATTTATTAGCAAGTTTGTGTATGCTAAAGTTTTGTTTGCACTTTGTTTGTTGAGAGATGATAAAACTTATTTTACAATTTGCTTAATAGTTATTCAGTTTTGGTTATATTGATCTTCTTTTATTGCATATTTATTCCTAAGATGAGAAAATGAATACCTGTCTTTTGAGTTTCGTTTTACTATTTAAATTTTCTGTTAAATTATTAGTTATATTTTTGATGTGATGTACATTTTAACTTGTGATACGTTCTTGTCATGGATGAAACCTCATATGGCATTCATTTACTCATTTTATTTTATTTATTTTTTCTCTCTTTTTTGGTAAGTAATTTGTTGTTAGATTATGAAACATCATATAGCAGCCATTTACTCATTTTATTTATTTATCCTCTCTTTTTTAATAGGTAATTTGTTGCTAGATTACGAAATCTCATATGACAATTATTTACTCATTTTATTTATTTATTATTTCATTTTTGGGAGGTAATTGGTTACATTAGAAGAAAAAAAATTTAGTACAAAGATTACAAGAATATACACTTCTTTGACTTGAACAAAGCCATTCTAGAAAAATTGATTGATATAAAGTGTTGATCAAATGTTTATTCCAGACTATTTGAAAATATAACTGATATATGGCTTCAGTTCCTCCTTGGAAGTGACATTGACTGCTTGTGGTGTTAGATATTTGAAGGAGGGATCATGCATGCAAAATTTTATTTTATATCTTCTTGTGTGTTTGAATTTAAGGATGGGCCTCATTTGGTACTGTTTATATATATATGAAGACGGAAAACAAAAAATTGTTTGGTATACAACTTTTATTTTCAAAAAAATAAAATTTATTTTAAAAATAGAAAATATTTGTTTTCACTTGTTTTTAAATCAAATTTTTACTTTTTCTTTCCTTTGCTCATCACCCACCACCACTACCGGCCACCTTGCACCACCAACAATCGCCATCGCCAACTACTAGTAACCCACCAATGAGCTTGGGGCCTTGGGGCCATATTTCGACAAGTTTCGGCAGTCAGATGATCATGTAACCTCCGATCATGTTCTCATGGCCCTCTAGTCACCCATAGCCTCTTATGACACTCTAATCACCAACTTTGTCCACCCCCACCACGACCACGACCACATCCATTCACACCCTCCCTCTCTAGCCATTAGTTCCATAAATTCATCAAACATGTGTTTTGATGTTTATTTTTTCCACTTGTTTTCAAAATTTTATGTACACCTACAAATTTTTTGTTTGGTCGTTTAAAAAAAAAAAAAAAATTGTTTGTTACAAAAAACATATTAACAATACTTTAGTACATAGTGGCAAAAGCTAAAGTGGGTACTCAATTTTCACTCTTTTCAAACCTCATTAATAATGGAATTATGAACCTTATTAATATTAATAATTAAAACTATAGAATTCATAGGGGAAATCATCAAAATTATTTTTTAACCTAATTATATGATTATATTAATTTATTATAATTATTAACGAGAATTGAGAACTGGTATTCAATTAATCTACAGTAATAAACGAGGACTGAGAACTGGTATAAATACGCCACTACTATGATGTGTTTAACATTACTATTGGTTTGGTAGTTAGGGGATAGTGGCAGAACTACTAAGGAGTCGGGGGCACCCTCCTTTGTCTCTAAATTTTAAGTAAATTTGATTTGATCCTCTCAAATTTTTGTTGTCTCCCAAAATCTCTCCCTGATTTCTTATTGGTCCCAATATTTTTCAATTGGTCCTTATAATTGGATATAACCAAAAGAGTAATGACAGAGACAAAGAAATCAGATACAGAAAAATATCAACAAAAAAACAAAAAAAAAATAGTATTTGGTTTAGATTTTAAATTTTTATTATATCATCTATTACATTCATTCATCATTTCAAGTGAGAGAGAAAATAATAATTTCATAACAAATATTTATTTTATTTTATTATAGTCACATGTTAAATTAATATTAACTGTAATTAAGATTTTTAAAAAATGATAAAATTAAGATATTTCTAAAATTTAACGCTCCGAAATAAATACAATAAATCATCCATAACGATAATTAAATGACAATATAAATCCAAGTATAATGTCCTTCCATTACATAAGACACAGCTGTACAAGAGAGGTGGCACATGCAAATATACATTCATAAGTCCCAACCCTGAATCTATAGCATGTGCCAACAACAAAATGTGAAATAGAAGTTCAACAGATAATAGGAATGCCCTGAAGGCTACAACTTTCCAAGACAATACTTGGGTACATCCAAAGTGAGTCTTAAGCGCAATACAAATAAAGCCCTAGACTTGTACAACATTAAATATAAAATAATAAAACCGAGTCTTCAGCTCCATAGTCCTCCCAAGCTAAGTCTTTGGTGAAGGCATATCACCAACACCTGAAAATAATTTTCCCATATAGGGTGAGCCAAAACCCAGTAGAAATAATCCAACACAATATATGAATATTAACAAAGATATAAGGGTGAATGCATATGTAATGCTTATGACCACAACATTTTACATTTCTTTCTCAAAACCATGTCATGTTCAGTTTATATCTCAATTCTCAAATCATGGCATTTACAACAGAAAACAAGGGGGAATTCTCAAACCGATACAACCTTTCACGGATATTTTGTCTGTGGGAAACCATCAAATGGTACCTGTAGACACCCCATTTTTGACCGCCCTTAAGACTTGGGCGCCTCAAGTTGATCACTCGATAATGAAAGTTATGTTGTGCAAATGTTCGATTTCTTCAGCAAAAAGAGCTTCTAATCCCAACCTTACACCCCATTTTAGACCAAAACTATTTTGGACCGAAACCTTTTTTAGACCGAAACCTTTTTTAGACCATAAAACCCTCTCTTTCAAAATATTTTTGAAAATGTTTCTACAATGTTCTGAAGCTCGCATTTTGTTAAAAATTACACTTTTTGGTAAACCGAGCAAAGACAAAGTGGAAAGAAATGGAAGAGAGGTGAACTCTTTGAAAAATCTTTTAAACCTCTTATTCATAGGTTTGGAGTTGAAGAAAATTGGTGAAGATGGAAGAAAACTAGTTGGGGAGAAGTTGGGCTTGAAACCGTTGAAAGATAACTGAGCAGCCTTCACTAAATCAGGCTTATCTCTTTTTAAACTTAGACTTTAGTTATGAGGCTACCACCATTGGAAAGTGGACTTCCGGGGTTTCAATTTAGACTCAAGAATCTCCTAAAGCCAAGTCCGGATGAGGAAGATATGGCTGTTTGAAGTTAGGCATCAATCTGGTTAAGATAGAAATGAGCAACTTTTACTAAAATAGACATATCTCTTTACACACTTAAAATTTAGATGTTAGGCTTCCACAATTGGAAAGTAGACTTCTGGAGTTTCAATTTAGACTCAAGAATGACCTAAAACTAAATTCGAATAAAGGAGATATGCCCGTTTGAAGTCGGGCCTGGAAGTAGATTTTTGATGGCTGGTAGGTGGCCGACAATTCACACTTCTGGCCTGCCGGCCACTAGTGAAAAACACAGATATTTTTGGCCAACTGTCTCCCAAAAGCTCCAGCTATTCTAGGCATGATATTTTTAACTTGAGGGGCTGTTTTTCTATATATAGGGGACCTTCCTTCATGGTTTAAGGTTGAAAAAAATACAAAAAGTTCAAAAACTTGAAATTCTCTCTCTATCTCTATCTTGCAACCTATACACCCTCTATCTACACTTCCTAAACCAATATTGGAGCTCACCTTGTTGAGATTATTGAGTCCAAATTTCAGCCATTGAGAGTGAGAACTTGTTGGTTTATGAACAAAAGAGTAACCTTGCTTCAAGAGGTATAATTTTGAGCATCTCTACACTACTTCTCTCCCATCTTTTCTTGCTGTTTTTGAACCATTTTTGGATTGTTTTTATGGGTTGAAGCTTATGGTTTAAGGCTATTAAAGGTAGAGGGATTAATCACCCTTTTTTACATCTTGTTTCCTAAGCCTTTACACTTGTGTTTCCCATTCTTTCATCAACTGTTTTTGAGCTTTTAAATACTGAATTTCAGAGTCATTTCAGTGGCCAAAAACACTTTTTGAAGTCCAAATTAGAGGGGTTAGCCTCCCTTATTTGTGTCTTGTTCACTAGCTTACATAGCTCTATGTTTTAGCTTATTGTTCTAGCTATTCTTGTCTTAATTCCAGCATGTTTTAGGACTTAGTACTGTTTTAGGACTGTTTTTAGCTTCTTGTTACATTTGAGCTTTGTATTGCATGCTTGTAGTGTAATTGTCCTCATAAGTTTGGTGATTTAGGCCTTAGACACCATCTTATTTGAGTTGATAACATTTATTTATGGCTTTCCATACTTGTGATCACTTTTAATCACCTCTGCAACCTCTCTCCTTTCTTGGCTTTTGTTTTGCTTTGAAAGTAGTTTCAAACTACTTGTTTGTTTAAAGCATGAGATTAAGATGTCATGCTTAATGGTTTAATCCCTTTGGGAGTTCATTACCAACAGTATGATGTATCTTTCATGTCTAAAGTAACCCTTGGTTTGAGGCCTCTTTCCATTAGAGGACTTAAATTCACCTTTTGGACCCAATTAATTAAAGAATGGATGGTAATCTAAAATGAAATAATAAAATTGAGACCAAAAAAGGTGCAAGATAATAACTTGGTTAGGGTTCAATCGGATGTTAATTGAACCCTTGAGTCTCGAGTCGTTTCATACTCATTAGTGATGAAAACGGTTCAAGATTCATTGTCAACTACTTCCCTTGATCTTTCATAATGGGGAGGTGATTTTGAGAGTCTTGTTTTGTTATATTCATTGAACTTGCACCTTTGGTTTATAGGCCATCATGCAATGAAATTGCATAGATTGATGGTTTGTGAACCAAGTTTACTACTCCTTTGAGCTGTTCAAATGATAAGGAGGGGTGAATTGTGCGAACAAACCCTTGAGAATACACTATCTTTGCTCTATTTGCTCTCTGTTGCAACAGGAAAATTTAGTCATCAGTGGCCGGCAGGCCACTATTGGTGGACGGCAGGCCTTCTGCTGGCCACCAGTGCAAAATCAAGCAGTGTTCCCTTGAAGCAGAATAGAGTTGGTCTGGAGGTGGAAATCAGTGCATGTGCTATACTGTGCAACAGAGGCATTCAATAGTAGAAATAGTGGCTTTTTCGAGTGGAAAACTGCATTCATGCATGAGCCCTCCACCGATCCTCGGGATCCGTGTTATAAGTATATTAGTGTTGTGATTCAAATAGTGACTTTGTAATTAATTAGTTAGAATAGCTAATTCATTTCGTGCTGTAATTATTTTAATTAGCTAGATTAGTTAATTAATTAGTTCATTTCGATTTGTAATAATTAGTTAAGTAGTTTAACTAATTTAATTTGTTTTGTAATAATTAGCTTCACTTTAATTAGTTAGCTAGTTAGTTCATTCGGACCCTCCTGTGTGAGGGCATAATGTTGTAATAACGTGTATGTCTTCCAACCCCACGTCTTTCTCTTTTTTATTTACTAGCTTTTGATAGTTAGTTTAGGGCATCATGTTTTGTTTAGCATCTCTCATGCCTTGCATCCACTTGTATTGCATGCACCCAGACTCGGTTCATCATTCTAACTTGCATTGTTAGTATTAAATACTTCTTTGAAAAAAATGCTTAGATCGCATGCTATCAAATTGATTCATATGTCATATTAGTAGTCGAGCCTATTAATTACATATCGCATGTGTTGCATTAGTCATATCGCATAGTTAGAAATCAAGTATTTTTCTAACTCGTTTCTCTTTTTGGCTTGGAGTACTAGATGAGTCTTTACTCACTTTAGCATATCGCATGCGTGTGATTGTTGCCATGTTTAGCATGCTTGCCATGAGGCTAAGTGCTTAAGTGATAAACTGTTTTCAATGCCTGTGGATGAAGGCTAATTGCTTGAATTGGAATAATTTGAGTAAATGTTTATATGCGATCACTTTTTCAAGTAATACATATTCAAAACAATTTTCAAAACAAACATGAATCGAAATGTTCCAATTCTTGCAAGTTAGTCTATACATGTGTGTGCGCATCACATAGTAATGCTAACCTAATAAATCGGAGCAAGAGCAAATGTACATAAGATTCATATCATGATTAGTAGAGGCTGATCTTTGATGAGACGAACGGGGGTGCTCAATTCATGACCTTCCTCTATCGTACCTAAGTTCCCGAGCTGAGACAATCTTGGTGATGACAGACACGTGGCCTTTGGCACGAGTCATGAGTTTTCTAAATTTTCTAAAAATATTTAGGTGGCGACTCTGTATCTAGCAAAGCAGTCCATTTTTGACAATTTGATTCAAAATCGATTTTCCAAAAGATTTGCCGGATTTGGACTCTTTGGTGTTTATCTATTTCACATTGCACTTGTGAGATCAGATTTAGAACCGCGAGAGTCCAATACTGTAAGACTTATTCGTCTTCCGAAAGGGGGCACGAAAAGTCGAGCTACAGTACCCATGTAAACGTAGCCTATACAAGCGTTACTATTGCTATTTTACGGATATTTCGTCCGTAGGAATCGGCACCCATGTATACGCGAATTTTTCGGGACTTTCACCCTGGACATACAGGCCAACTTAATTTGGTGACACACACCTCTTTCCAACGTTCACCCCTTTTTCTCAAATTCATATACATTTACAATGTATTAAATGAGCAATAATGTTCAATGCACATGGATGATAAATTAGTTTCAATTTACCCAATCCTTATACAATTTCTACAACAATCATAATTATCCTCTACCAAAAGTCCAAAACAGATATTTCTAAACAGGTGTAAAATCTCCAATACAGATAAACTTCCTAAACTTCAAGTTGAGTGATAATACATATCAAACTCCACCATTTATATCACCATCTATCCAATTTCATATTTTCAACATCAATTTCATTTATTTATACAAAATAAATATTTGAGCCATTTAGGGTAAAACCCTTTTTTCTTCCAAAATTATTTCCAAGTGTCAAAATCAATAGTTTGATCATAACTCAACCTCATTTCCAACCCCATAACCATTTTCAATACATTCATTTGAAAATCTCTCTTTTGATTTTAAACCAAAATCCTAAGTTTATTCAAAATTCTCCAAAATCACAAGATTGTTTTATAAAAAAAATGACTAAGTTAAAAATCATAAAAGAGTGTAGAGTATCCCTACCTCAAAGTTAGAAGATGATTGAAAGAGTAAGGGAAACTTTAACAACACCGGAACCCAACTTTGTTTGGATCAAAACGAAGCTCTAGGTGAGCTCCACCTTTTTAACAAAAGGAATAGGGTGAATGGTGTATTTGTAGAGAAAATGTGAGTTTTAGAGAGAGAGAGAGTCTCAACTTAGGGTTTTGAAATGTTTTAGAGAGAGAGATGAAAAAGTGATGTAAAATAGCCTGTTTATGAACTGATATACGCACAGTTCGCTCGAGCGCAAGACTTGTTGCTCGAGTGACTAGACACAATAAATTGTTTCGCTCAAGCATAGAATACAATCTCCCAGAAGTTTTACATACAGAAGACCGTCGCTTGAGCACAAGAAGTCTCGCTCGAGCGAAGAACACTACCTCTCCAGTATCTGTGCAAGCACTGGAAGCTCACAAATCTCGCTCAAGTGCAAAAAGCTTTGCTCGAGCGAAGAGGCCAAATTCTGGACAACAACAATTTGAACCAACTAGCAACCAACCTGTCCCAAACACAACTAAGACACTCCAATATCCAAACTCAATGAGAAATAAGGAGAAACACGATATGAATATCTAAATAAGACAAATAAAATCCAAATTCAAAACATCAACGGGTCGGGTCTAAACTAGGAACGCTATATAAAAAGTACTTGAATACTATAAGTTAACACCATTATATAATTAATATCATAAATAAATATTATAAGTTGCAAATTTCACTTTGAATCAAATTTGATATTAAAAAAAATCTCCAGTGGTCATCTTTTTAAATTTTTATTTTTCATCAAATTTTAATCTAATAAACCATCTCCAACCTCAAATTTATTATCAAATTTGAATTTGATGAAAAATTGTTCATTTTTTAGCTCCAACGGTTTTATCAAATCGGTATCATATCCAGGATTTCACTTTTCTTTCATGAAACTAAGGACCAATATGTCTTTCATCAAATCACTGTTTATTAGCATTGGATTTTCACCACCGGGTGTCCCTTTGGATGTCCTCCAGGAATGACCATCTCAAGGCAAAAGTTTGTGAAAAAATTACACTGCCCGGTCGTCCTCCCGGTTGACTCCCCAAATGACCACCTCAAGAAGAAAAATTGTGAAAAATTTGCACTGGCCGGTCGACCAGCCGAACATCTGCCCGGTCGACCGGTGGTTTGAAGAAGCCACAAAACCCTCTGTTGGAGCACTTGATATCAAAGAGAGTTTTTCTTCAAATTTGGTGAAAAATTTGATACACCGTTGAAGATGTCCCAAGAGATATGATAAATTCTCAATTACATGAAAAAATAATTCTTCCTTAATTTGATGTATATTTAATGAATAGATTATAAATGTTTTTTTCTACATTTTTTTTTAGGGTAAATTACATTGACACCGCCCATGCGATTTAGATTTAATACAGATACTCCCTCCACATTTTTGAAAATTACACTGCACTCCTTGTCAGCATTTGTCTACTGTTAAAATTAATAAAAAGAAGTGAAAATTACCAAGTTACCCTTCAACACCAAATAAAAAAATAAAATCCTAACCAACTTCTCTAAGTCTTCTTCCCCAATTATCTCCATCTTTGTCCTACAAATCATTATTGCAGAATTCAAAATCAAGACCAAAATTGTACAAAGGCATTACAATCCAAAAACACCAAATTCTAGTATAATATGCACAAGAAAGTTACCCCATGTTTCACTTATTCTATACAAAAGAAGGCTTGTAAATTTATCAAAACTGAATATTTTCACTACAAATTTTTTGGGTAAATGTTGGACAAATGGTATGCGTTTCTCCACTACACGCTTCCTCCTCATCGTCGGTAACTCCTGACTCCTCTTTCGCTACTTCCATCCTCATACCTATTTCCTCCCCATGATCTATATATAGCTTTGCTCTGCATCGTTAACTTTATGATCTCTTTAGTGTCAAATTTGAACTTCTCGGAGAGTTTCAAATGAGAGAAAGTGAGCTTCAAACTCAAATATGTGCAATTGCAATAGTCCAAAAATGACTCGATTGATCTAAAAGGGAAACAAAGAAACTAAGTTATATATATATTGAAACACAACAAAGATCAATAATTGGTTGTTATGGTGAAAGAAATTAAAGTGAAGATTTGACAATGTTTGAATGTGAGGAAGATGACCTGGTTATTGACAGTCTGAGAGAAATTTAAAAGGGTAAATTTAGGATTTTTGAAAAAAACAAGTGATGATGGGAAGCTTTTATTTGCACACACTCTTTCTACTCTTTGCACACACTTAATGATATTTATTTTTATTATAATTTTATCCCTAAGTGAAATTACTATTATGGATATCACACAAAATTCGAATAAACACAACTTCTCATTGTACATCCATATCCACTTCCATGTTGAAGCTGCTGAAGCTCACAAGTCCATGGTAGCTACTCCATTCTTCCATACTCAGTTTGCTAAACCTCCACATTCCATCCTCATCCTTTCAAACCCTTTATTGTTAGTTTCCATTCATTAGTTTACACACACTAAACACCCTCATTCTTGATTTTTAGCTTTTAATTAGTTTACACACTAAACTTCATCCTCATTCATCATTGTTATGGAAGATTTCCCTTCTGAAAATTCAGATTTTCAGAAACAGGTAAATGTTTATGAGAAAGATAGCCAAGGAAATGTGAGTTTTGCTTTTTTTTTTTTTTTTTTCCCCCAACGTCTTTCGAATAACCAGGGTCAAAATATATCAATTTATTCGGTAGTCTACTACCGAAATAATTATGTAATTTCATAATTTTTTGTCCGAAATAATTTAAAATTTTCAACATTCAACTTCCGAACCGATAAAAATAATTCGGACAACTACATTCGAACAGTATCATTTTGTTCGACACTATACTTCCGAATGAAGTAAATTTTTTTTTTTTCCATTTTATATTCCAAACTTGTAATTTGCATGCTAAATTTGTAGTTTCAAAAGTACAAATTTGTCTTTATAATACCATTTCAAATTTGTAATGTTATACAAAACATGTAGGAATATGTCTCAACTTAAGGAAGTCAGGTTTGTGCGGATAGTGTGTTGGATTACATTACTCAATTCACAACTGAACAGGTTCACTCTACGAAATTATAATGATTGTGTTTTGAATTGCTCAACAAATGTAAATGTTTTATAATATTTATTTGACTTTGTAGGTATTCAAAAGTAAGGATGAATTACTCAATTGGGTATGTGAAGTTGGAAAGAGAAATGGTTTGGTTATTGTAATCAAAACATCAGACTATGGTGGAGGGAAAAAAAGACCTAGGATGTATCTTGCTTGTGAGAGGAGTGGCCAATATAGAGTGACAAAGAAGTTAAAACATAATGGCAACAATACATCAAGAATAACTGGTACGAAGAAGTGTGGTTGTCCTTTTGATATGAGGGCTCACAGGTTTACCACAAATGATGAATGGACATTGACTATAGTATGCGGATTGCATAACCATCCACCTGCGGAGCACCTTGAAGGACATTCATATGTGAAGAGGCTATCAAAGGATGAGAAAGCATTGTTAAGGGATATGTCAAAGAGCATGGTTAGGCCAAAAGAGATCCTAGTAACCTTGAAACAGCGAGATGCCTTCAATGTAAGCACACTTAAAACCATTTGCAATGTAAGCCATCGAAACAGGGTGGTAGAGAGAGCTGGAAGATCACAGATGCAACACTTATTGGGTGAATTGGCCAAGTGTAATTACATTGAGCGCCATCGATGTGAAGAGTCCACGATGACTATAACAAACTTGTTTTGGGTACATCCTACCATTTTGGATTTATTTCGGTCTTTCCCACGTATATTGATTATGGATTTCACATATAAAACCAACAGATATCGTCTTCCTCTTCTTGAAATTATGGAAGTGACATCAACTGAAATGACTTTCTCGGTAGCTTTCGCATACTTACAGTCTTAGAGGGCCGATAACTATGTGTGGGTGTTAACTACATTGCGTGATGTCATGGATGGTTTTGTTTTGCCAGCGATTATTGTCACTAATAGAGAGCTAGCCTTGATGAATGCCATACATAAGATATTCTCGAGTGGCAGACCTTTATTATGTCGTTGGCATATCAGTAAGAATGTAATGACCAAATGCAAGAAAATATTTAAGACAAAACAGAAATGGGAGAAGTTCAACCATGAGTGGAACTCTTTAGTGTATCCATCTTCTAAAATTCAATACGATGAGCGTCTTAAATCATTACTTAAGGAATTCAATAGTTATCCTGATGCAGTAAACTACGTCATGGATACTTGGTTGGTTCCTTATAAGGAGAAATTTGTGGCGGCATGGACAGACACGTGTATGCATTGTGGCAATCTTATAACCAACTAATAAGATTACTTTTGTTCAATAAGTTATTAATAAGTGCCATGTACTTGATTTTTATTTGACTTGCATTGAATTGAACAGGGTTGAGAGTGCACATGCAAAACTTAAAAGACAATTGGGTTCATGTCAAGTCTTATTTGAGGCATCATTTGAGAAAATACACAGTCTGCTTGAGTTGCAACACACTGATATCAAGGCTTTGTTTGAGAAAAGTCTAACTGTTATGCAACATCAATTCAAGCCTTCTCAGTTTAGGGAGCTACGAGGTAATGTGTCTATTTCTGCATTAGAGTATTTGCTTGTAAACAGTAAGAGAGCTAATTTCATTGGTATTGATGTTGAAGCTTGTGGATACGTCCTTTGCCACACTCATGGTTTACCTTGTGCCCATGAGATTGCTGACTACATCAGGCAAGATCGTCCTATACCACTTGCTACCATACACTCACAGTGGAGGCAACTTCATATCTCCATATGCAACAAAGAAGAGGAAACGAAAGTGACTTGTCATGCAGAAGTAAAGTTGTTTGTGAAAAAGTTCAATGAAAGTGATAGAACCATGCGGTTAGAGCTTTTGAAAAAGTTGAAAGAGATTGTATGTCCGGGAAGCACTTTTCTTGTTGAGTCGAAGATGAAGCCCAAAACACGTCCTCAGGGTCAAAAGAAGATCAATGTTTCTACCCGTCGTGACCCGTGTTCATTTGAGTTGGTGCAATTTGGACATGATTTCTTCTCACCTTGGGACACTCAAATCACTACATTAGCTTCTACTCTAGAAACCAAGAAGAAGTGACCTGTTAAGGGAAATGAGAAGGTGAATGCGAAGGAGAAGGTGTACATTACCAGAACAGTAAAACCTAGTGCATATGTTAATGCTTTTGGGTTGAAACCATACATTAAGTTTGCCAAGGATATAGCTGCAGATGGGAATTATGGTTTTAGGGCTATAGCTGTTTCAATTGGTCATACAAAAGATGATTGGGCTCAGGTTAGACGTGATCTTTTAGGTGAGCTGCACACACACAAAGAGGAATATATTACACTCTATGGGTCCTACGAAAGGTTTGAAGAATTAACAAGCATATTGTCATACTTTGAAGACAGTCCTGGCTACTCACATTAGATGACTATGCCAAACATGGGGCATCTTGTTGCATCGTGCTACAATCTTGTGTTATACCAGTTGTCATTACAGCAATGTCTCACCTTTTTACCTCTTAGAACAATGCTAGTACCTCAACTTGATAGACGTGAGATTACCATAGGATTTGTCAACGGAAATCATTTCGTCCAGGTATAAGAGAAACTTATCATTTTGTGCATGTACAGGACGTTATGAGGTATGACCACTAACTCAATTGACATTAGGTGTAGGTTTTTTGGCAGCTAGGCCATCCAGTTCCTCTTATAGCCACTAATTGGCGAAATACTGTCAACCTTACGCTGTGGATTGGGATGACGCATATGTGCGCCACATTAAACATTTTAAGGACATCATTCATGATACTGTAGCTACTCGAGAGACATTTGATGTTGTTGATGTCAAATGACACATGTATGCATTTGACAATGTTAGAACTATGGAAGAAATTAATGGATGTGTTTTTTGATGTTGATGTGTTCTGTGGCATGGATTGAATGTTATCGACCATTGTTACCACTACATTCTAATAAGAAAATATCATTTACAATGTCATCAACTATTGTTACCATTCCATTCTAATAACAAAATATCATATACAATGTCATTGACCATTGTTACCATTCCATTCTAATAACAAAATATCTTTTATAATGTCATTAAAAGATGTGTACAGCAATGTCAGCTTACAAAAACACCACAAAAAATTCATCAACTGACAAATAACATGTCACGAATCATCTGTATGCTTACGACTAGGCCTACGACTGTATGTCAATGTCGGAAATGAAAAGCAACCTCCAGTACAACTAGGTCAAGCTTCGTCAATGTGCTGACATTCAAGGACATGCGTCATAGCCTCGATAGCCTGGTAAAGTCAATGAGGATGTCGAATCCTGTCCTCATAACCAGCCTGAATGATAGGATGTGCAATTCTCAGTACATGTGCAATATGCTACATTTGAAAAGAATATCACATTTTAGGGAACATATCAACAAAGCAAAAGTAAGTTACAAATGCATAAAAGAGGATAATATATTACATCAGCATGTTGGCTGAAATCCTGATGTTCATGCACACGTGGTCCATCAGTGTACTCAATATATAGATGCGTGATATTCTTATACCAATCCATGTAACCCGGTACGCATTCCCAAGGCTGACGAAATGGTGTGCTCCTCCTCTACTCAGATAACATGTGGTTATCCCAAGCATTCCAGATCCTATCCAAGTATTTATACATGAGTGTATATCATGCAAATATGTTGCCTCGAACACCATGAACGGGACCCAGTGGTGCATCTGGGATGGTTTGAACCCTGCTAAACTGTCTTAGAACTCTATCTGGATGATAGGATTCGACCATGTCTAAGCACTTCAAGCATCCATAGTAGAACGTGACCGGGTTACATGGATGTTAGTCTCTGTAACTGTGGTATAGATCCCAAATAACTTGTAAACGTAAAGTGTTTTTGAATTAAAGTATATAAAGGGTAAGATAAATGGAAAGTGTTAAAATAATCTCAGGATGAGTAAACTTACATCAGTCGCCACCAAACTGTCAAGCTCCACTCGAAAAGATTTCAAATGATCAATGGAGGAACCCGTCTCTCTCCTAGATGTCTAATGGTACACGTGTGACATGTTTTCATTGTAGCCCATGTTCTGGTGAGGTCGGAATGCTCGAAAGTGCTCATAAATCCATGCCTCTAGAAGAGTCATATAACCACCTATCTACTTAACACTGGATCGACTAGCATACCCTAACTATCTATATAAAAATGCTAATGCAGCAGCACCCCAGGCGTAAGTATGAATGGATCCTAAATACATCAATAAGCGAAGGTAAACAACAGGAACCCTGCTGCTACTCTTGTCACTGAAGAGCGTATATCCCAACAAAAACAACAAATAAGCTCTAGCAACGCACTGTATAGCCTCATTTGGGTCTGAATTTGTGACGCCAACAAACTGACTTCGTAACCACTCAAGCTTGACTGAATTCCCACTAGCAGTAGAAACCTTGTCATGTGCTACACGTTTAGTAATCTCTAAGCCAGAAACCAGTAGTGAAACTCCATGAAGATCCGTCACATTTGGTATGCTGACTGATCTGCCTACAATGGGAATGTTAAGAATAGTGCCAACATCATCCAAGGTCAAGGTCAACTCACTAACTATCATATGAAATGTGTTCGTCTTAGGTTGTTATCTCTCAACAAAACTGGAGATTAGAAGTTTGTTGACGAACCGATAAGTGCAACGAGCTAACTGTGACAGCTCAGACCGCTCAATAATGGCTTTGAATCTGGTGTTGCTGACCACCATGGCCATGTAAGGATCTTTGAATCCGAGTGATTATGACACTTTAGGGGCCCTCGTTCACATAAAACAAATGAATATCTCATTAGAAACTACCATTTACACACAAAAAAATTATATACAAATGAATTTCACTTCTACTCAGGAATGTTTACCTCTCCCTACCAAACAGCTGCAACGACATGATTATTGAAACTCTGCAGTATTGATGGATCGGTTAGTCCACCTGGAAAAGCATGAGTAAGGTCCTCTTCCTGGACAGTAGGAGAATCGGGTAAAGGGGCATCCTTTACGGTAATGTCAGGCATATCATCACCTTCAACTCGTCTTTGGCTTCGGCTCCAACTTTGACTGGCACTGGGGATATCATATTCTACCAAAATTGGATCACGACCTCGACCACGACCCTGACCCCGACCTTGTCCTCACCCACGCCCACGCCATCGTCTCCGTTCATGGTTAGCATCTAATTCACGACATCATTTATTTGAAACAGTAGGTGGGATACGTTGTTGACGTTCAGAATCCATATTATCTGCAAAAATTAATATATTTAAAGAGTATATAATTGTAAAAAAAATATACAAAAGAGGGGAAAACAAAACAAAACAAAACAAAACCATTTGGAAGTTAAAAACTGAAAAACCAAATTCATTTCGGAAGTTGAATGTTGTCCGAATTAAACATATTCGGAAGTTGAATATCGAAAGAATGAAAAAATTTCAGAATTCTACTGTTGAAATAAATGATAATTTTCGGAATGCTACCTTTGAACAAGTTGTTTATTTTTAGAAAACCAGTTCCGAATAAGGAACAGATTGCTCATTTCGATGGGCTATGCGTTCGTTCATTTCAAAAATGGTAAAAAAAAAAACCTACATTACAAATGAAATAGGAATGAGGATTAAAATAAGTAAACTAACCTAAGTTTTCCAAATGTGAAGAATTCCTCCAATGGTTCAATGAGATGTCTTCAATGGAGGGATGCAGCTTTTGGGGACGAAAGGTAGACTGTGAGAGATGGACGTGTGTGAGAGACGGCGCTGACAGTGGAATGGGTGTGTGCAAAACCGTTCGGAGAGATGGGTTTGGGGGTCTGGGTGTGTATGTGCACATGAGGGTATATGTGGAATAAAAGGTATGTGCAGTGAGCAAAATAATTTAGGATTAATTTTTTAGGTGTGTGTAGTGAGAAGGATATGCAAAGAATGGAAATGGTGTGTGCAAATAGAAGCTCCCGTGGTGATGACAGCATAAAATGGTAATTAACAAATGATAGGTTTAGGAAACAGGCAAATTGTAAAGATATTATATATTTTAGGAAGGAAAATATAATTTCAAATGTAATTTGTATTAAACCTAAACCACAAGGAGTGTCACTGTGATTTATCTTTTTTCTTTTAGGAAACTATATGTAGGTAGGAGTTAGGGAAAAAAATTACCAATACACGAAAGGGCGAAAGTAATATTTGTATCCCCACAATTTTTTATTTATACTCTATTACAGGCACACTTACACTCTTATATGTTTGTAATTTTTTTGCCAACTCTCACCGGCATATAATTCTCCTTTTTTTAATTAAAATTTAAGGATGGGTACGAAATCGAATGGGTCGGGTCGGGAGGTTATATGTGCAAGGCTTCAGTACCAGTAACCCTCTGCGATCAATGGTGAGGCGAAGTCAGATGCACCGCCGGCGAAGCTGCTTCGTCGGTGACTTTTCGATTCCGGCGAGGTTTTCGCATCGCGAGCGACGGAGAAGCTTCGATCAATGCGAGGCTCTGATACCAGAATTTGATGAAGACGATGAATTAGAGGTACGCTAAAATCTGTTTTCCTGAAAACTTCATTATGGATTTGTTTCCTATACAGTTTTTATACATTGATTCCTAAAGATGTTCACTTTTGAAATTGATGTGATGGTTGTAAATGAGATTGATAGCTAGCCACTACATTCAATTTGGTTTTTTCAATGCAAGTTAGTCTGTTTATATGTCATTGCTGTCTAGCTTATTTAACATCTAAATAAGTAGATCCTAAGAAGAAGGCTCTGTTTGATTCGGGGGGTGAGAAAAGAAAGGAAATGATTCTCAATATTCTGTTTGGATGAGCAAGAAAGTAAAGTATGTGATGGTAGGGAGGCTTATTATGTGACTTATACTTTTCATTTCAAATGAAAATGTGAGCATTGTGTCATTAGTTTCTGCAGTGTCATTGTAAAGGTCCTAATTAATTAAGTAGAGAATATATATATATATATATTTTGAATTTTTTAATCAAATTAAATCAAGCATTAAGTCCTATCAAATGGGATTGACTATATCAAGTGGGTTGGATTTTTTGTTTTTCTAATTTTCTATTTTGAACTGTTGATGCACGAATCGAAAAAGTTGAAAAAATAGTATTATAGCACAAAATAAAAATATACTGCTATTTGTGTGTATATATATATTATATACTAAAAAGTAATTGAGAAGTGAAAAGGCAAAAGTTGATTTCCTATTTCAAAGTGTTTATTAATAAAAAGGTAAACAAATGGAGCAATGGTTGTTTTCCAATAGCACCCAACCTAACAACTTACATACTTGTTTGGTTAATAGACCAAGTGAGACCAGGAAGCTATTTAGTTTGGTTTCCAAACAGTCAGTATATTGACTATAGCAGATAAAGTATTAAGAATTCTTTTATTTTTAGTGTTTATGTCTCTCTTTGATCAACAAAAACATCACGCAGCAGCAGCGAAGTGATCCAAACACATGCAATAGAAAAATAAGTCACTCTCATTTGGCGATGGGTAACTCTTGTTTTAGATTTGGTGACGGGTACTCTGAAATCAACTCCAGATCAACACCATGAACACAGATTTGGAGATGGGTTTTGGAAAAATAATCATGGCGATTGGTCACGAAAAGCATGGAGATGACAACCTCTATTTATTTCGATTATTTTATCGGACGATACGAGTAGAATCCCGATACAAGTTGAATCGAACTATACGATTTTGTATCGAGCGATCCAAGTGCACGTTCGATACGGTATGTGATATGTATTTTTTTCTTACCACTACAAGCCATATTGTACGATATCAACCACATTGGTTACTACAATAATACCTCTACCATTTTAGTTTGGACTCCCTATTTCTTTGGCGCCCCCCTCCCCTTCTTCTAAAATTGCTCCTCACCTATATTTCTTTGGACCGCTACCATATTCCCAACTTTACCCTCTTTCTTTGCATCCCCATCCTTCTCACCTCCCTTCTTCAGTAGCCCCTTTCTGTCGCCGTTGTCACCCCCTCTGACGACCCATTTCACCCTTGCCCGCCACTCTAGTCCCCCTTCACCACCTCCTTCGCACCTCCTCGCCACCCAAATCGCATCTCTGGTGGTTCTCTTGAACCCTTCATTCGTGAGGACCACCTTCCTTTGCAATATGCCCAAATTTGGTTTGGCAATCTATGACCGAACCACTGCCATTTGTTCAGTGGTATATGTTCGAACATTGCCATTTGTTCAATGATCTACATGGCTCAGATCTGGTTTGGTAGTCTATGATCGAACCACGACCATTTGTTTGGTAATATATGTCCAAACTAACACCGTTTATTCGACATTGGTTTTCCGAACCAAGCACAACAATTTCTCTCTCTCTCTCTCTCTCTCTCTATTTGTATCCCTTACGTTGTCAATCTCTCTTTGTTCCAGTCTAAGGTCATAGGGAATGAGTGATGTGATTGTGATGGTTGGGGTTGCGATAGTTGACATAACGATGGGGAGAATCGTTAGTAGGAGAGAATGAGGTGAGGTTGTATTGGTGATGGGGTCGCTAGAAAGTTTAAGGGTAATATTGTGGGAACAGAGGCTGTCGGAAGGAGAGAACAAGGGAGGTCGCTAGAGGGTGTCACTAAGATTTCTTGGTCGGAATGGAGGTGGAGGTGGGGGTGGCAGTGGGATTAGGGTTTGAGTTTGGGAAGATAATGATGGGGATAAAATTGGAAATTAATGTTAGGACAAAGTTGTAATAAAAAAAATTGAAAGAGTGGGAGGGCCAAAGTAAAAAGTTTGGGGCATTTAGCAACACTCTTTGAGATTTGAATTCGTCATTAATGTAGGATAAAAACTTAAAGACTAAAATCTAACTGTTCATCTTGAGGCATGGAAATATAACATCTTCAATTTTCTTGGCTATTGATGCTATTCATTACTACGAACCAAAATATGTGAGTTATAGTAAAATCTCTTTAGGTGCAATGATAGATATTGGTAAAATAATAAAGGGAGACAAGCTCAATTGGAGGATACTAAAATTTTGTGGGTTTCATGAGGTAAAACTTGAAGAGCTGAGGTCACAAATGAAGCTCTAGTTAGAATTGGATCCTTGTTAGATATTCATGGAGACATTGCCAAGTCCAATGAGTCAAACTGTTTCCCTATACCATCACATCCACTAAGATTTACTGGTAAGCTATGGGTCACATTTTCTTCAATACCTTTGTAATTTCAGAACAAACCTATACAGTCCACATAGTACTACTTGTGTTGCTTGATTAAAAACACAAAATGGTGGATGGGTTTCAAATTTTTAGAATAATTAAAACGACTTTACATCTAGGAAGCATGAACACGAACACTTGACACGATGATGTCAAAAAAATGAGGACACGTACACGATGGGACATGACAATGAAATATTATTTTTCTTTTATTTTATTTGCTATTTAGATTAATATTATATCCACAAACAATCATAATTAACAAAAATTAATAGTAATTCGATATTTAAAAAAGAAAATTCAAATTAACACTTATCGTTGATATCTTTGTTATGGGTGATTTATTAAGTATTTAAATCTAAGCAAAATAATAATCATCCAACATTCATCAAAAACACTAAAGAAAAGAGGAAAAAAAAATCTAGTTGGCATGTCCCTGAAGTATCCCTAGTGTGTCCACAACATGTCCTCATTGTCTTCCCTGAAAAAAAGAATTTAAATAACGGGACATGCCAAATGGCGTGTCGCATACGTGTCTCCGTTCGTGTCTGACACTCCTATGGCACTTGTTTTGAAGTGTCGGTGCTCCATAGCTTTACATTTTACAAGGAAAATAGAAAAAAGAAAAAGGGAATAAAATTTCTATAATGAGGAGATCTTTATATTATTAATCAATATCATCTTATTCTGAATCGTGATATCACCACCCATAATTATTGAGATCTTTATGTAACGTTTTCATTCTCTTGTTGATCTGAAGGAAATAATAAATTGAGCTATCCTCATTTGACATCTGACACAAATTAAATATCAACCATGAAAGCTCGCTTGCATTCACTTATTTTATTGGACTTACACCAAACATATTTAACATGGAAAAAGCTAAGCAAACCATTTTTTTTTTACAAAAATAACATACAAAATGATTTGCTTGTGATCTTTTGAATTACAATGATGAGCTTCTTAGTTTCAAAGGAATGGATTGGAATGAAGGGTTGACATCCAATTTTAAATGATTCATTACCTTTTAAATGGATCATTTTGCCATTAATTTTTATTCAATTTGTTAACGGATGTTATCAATTGGACTAAACTGATACACTACGTGAAAAATTAAAAGACAAAATTAATATAATTTAAATTTCAGTGACTAAATTGACACGAGACACATTAGAAGGTCAGTGGGTATAATTTGGCCTTATTTGATTTGTAATATAATTTTGTTTTGGCTTAATATTTCATCTTTTATAAAGGTTCTTGAATTTGCTGATGATCATAAGTTGCCCTTATACTCAAATTTGATTTGTTTGGAGCTGGCTGTTTACAATTGTTATACCTAGAGACGGCTGTCAAACTTGCCTGATAGTGTTCGTAAGCTGCAAACTCTAGCATTGACGAAGTTAACTTCACATGTAAATTTTTTAAAATTTGTAGCATGTTTTTTGTATCTAAAAAGCTCAGATATGAACACTTGACATAACACGGACACGTGAAAATTTTCAAAATATGTAGTATACGACACAGGGAAGACCTAGATTAGAAGTGTCTGTTTCTTTGATTTACAGTTTCTGAATTTCTCTTTTTTCTAAGAGCCTCCATATGATGAAGATGATGCAAATCATGATTTCGACTGGATTTAAATGCCAAAAACATCTAGTTGTTTGTCTTGCCTTGAAGAAATTAAAGTTTATGGATTTAAAGGGGACGATGATTAGTTGGAAGTATTTTCTGAAAAATGCTGAAGTACTGAATAAGGTAAGAATTAATTCTTTCTAAATGAATTTATTTTTCCATTGAATGTTTTATTGCTTCGTATTAGGAAAATGCTAATTAGCTATCTTCGCATGATTGATTGCATTTTTATATTGAACTTGGATAAGTCGTCATGTTGGTGTCATGTTAGCTTTCCTAATATTGTTCTTGTCATCCTCTATAAGTTGGTTTTGGGTGCTTGTTTTTATAGGTTGACAAATTTATTAGGATTGGTACTAGTTGGTTTTGTTTTTTGTTTTCTTTCCATGGATTCCTAGTAAGCTCTTAATTAATAGCATCACTACTACGGCTTGCATGTCATATCAGTAGTAGCCACTAGACAAAAAACTAATTCAAGAATGCAAGAGAATTGATTTTTGAATGTAGATCTACAAGAAAACATAAGCTAACCATCTAATGTAAACAATAATATCTCAACCCAAGGAGTAGTTTTCTACAAGAGGAAAGAGCAACTATCAATCTATCTGTTGAGATCAATGATTTACAGTCTAAAATTGGCAAGTTGAGGGTGCAGTGGTAGTGATATAGGAGGATTCTTGTTTATGATTTGATGATGGTGTTGTGCATAAAAGTTCATTGTTGATGATGAATATATAATGATGATAGTTGCGGTGTTGGAGATGCTGGAATCTTGGTGAAAGTGTGAGGGACAATTAAGTGCAAATGACTCCTAGAGCATAGGAACAAAGGGCAAGCTTGCGTTTGATTGAAGTAAAACACACATTTTTAGAAGTTAACGTCTAATAACAAAGGATTCATAGTATACAATAAAAAAATAAAAATTAAATATTCTTATATTTAGCCTTTTAAACTAAAATGATTAGAGTCTTGTGCACTTATACAAAGGTTGTAGGTGTAAATTTTACATAGGTTTGTTCATATTTTTAGAAAACAACTATTAATGGATAATATGATAATCAAGAGACCAACAAATCATGACATTTAATTTCTAAAAAATAAATCATATGGCATTTAATCATAACTTTTACATAATTTCTCTTGTACTATACAAAATATTCACAACCATGATATTTCATAGCCATGATCAGAATGAATTGCACTAGAATGGCAAGTTGTAGCTTCTACGCGTAAAGTAAGCAATGGAATGCAATCTTGAAGTGTATAATCATCAATGTCCCATTCAATACTACTATGATCTAAAAGTTAAAATTAATTAATTATATTTTATTAAAAAAAAAAAAAAAAACAGTTTAAGCTTATTAAAAAGTGCATAGAAACTGTGCTTGAAATGGGCTTTTCTAAATGCATGTTGAGGATGGAGGCAATATTGGCAAGCTGCCAACTATAAGAGTGGCACCATTAATAATACTAATGGTCTTGTTTTCTAATTTTTGTTCTTCTTTTCTTTGAATCTAGTGCACGGGATTTGCAAATAACAGTTCATTTTTTTTTTTTTTTAAAATTTTTTTTTTTATAAAAAAAATTTGTAACTCTTTGCTTTTTGGTAACAATTTCAAATCTTGGAATTAGGGAAGATTTCCAAATCTAATATAAGGATTGATCGAAATGCAAAATTTGGCTTTAAGGGGTCTAATCCAAATCTTATCCCTAATTCAATACCAAATCTTTGAACCACGTAATGCCCTAAAGTGTAAGCTTCTAGTATGAGTTCGAATTTTGGTGAAAGCTATGTAACTAAAGCCATTGCCTTCAATTGGTATGTAGAATAATAACTATGTCCTAGCTATTTCCAGCTTTTATTCAATTAAAAAACAAGTGATTTGTATATTGTAGTTGCATATGCATATTTGTGGCAGTTAAGGTTGGGCCAATGGTGGGTTAGCAATGTCAGGAGCAACTACGGCAGAAGTGGTGCTGCAAATGTTTTCACTAACACTTTGGTCATTAATGATGGAGGAAATGCTTGTTTTATGGTTAGCAGCACCAATGTTGTTAGAATCGTACGGTTCACGATCGACACAAGTCTCAACGAAAAGGATTCGAATTATGTTGTTGAATCAAAAATTGAGTGAATTGTGCGATTCATTTTTTTTTCTTGCTTTTTTTTTTTTTTTTTTTTTCATAATGCATAAAACAAATTCGTTTTTGACACTATCAAAAAATTAAAAAGAGATCAATTAGTTATATCAATATATGTGGTTTTATATGTATATACATATAAGCAATATAATTATATGTATAACTATTTAATTTTAGACACTGCATGTGTATTTTTTATATGTCAATACATATATAAAATTCTATATTATATTAAATTAAACAAATCTCATGACTCATAATTCACTATTTTAACAAAACAATTCACGATTTGACAATAATGTGTAGCACCAAATACCATTGCTTATTAATCATTTTGTTAGATAAGCATTTTCCTCAAAAGCACAAGTTGTTATGAAATAAGTAAAATAATATATGTCCAACTCTCATGCCCTTCCATTTGGGCAATTCTTTATTACACAAGGAGAGGGGCAGAAAATGAATGTGTACACAAATAGCATAAGGTGCACAAGAAAAACATTCGGTGAATTGGTAACAACTACATGTGAAGAAACTTAAACCCAAGGCCTACCAAAACCAAAACTCTGATACCATATTAGACAACCATTTATTCTTATAGCTTCGAAAAACATGCCATACCCGTACTGGGCACTTATCGGCGTATGGTATTTCATATGGTACTTCTGCATACGTATCTATACAAAACACGTATCTAAATTTTTTCTTCTTAATTTTTGACGTATCCAGACGGACTTAGTATATACCTGTAAGAGGAGCTAATTTGAGCCCACTAAATTAATTAGGCCCAATAGTCCAAGGTTGGTGGGCCCGAATTTATCGCAAGTCCAAGATTGGTGGGCCTAGATTTATCACCATCAAACGGGCCGAATCACTCTAAGCCTCGAAAGGGTTTGGATCCACGAATTTAGAGATTTACTCGGGCTCGGACTCGAAAGGGTTCAGATCCACGAACCTAGAGATCCGAAGCACTTGGCTTCGAACAGATTCAGACGCAATCTAAAAGCCGCTCCATTAATGAGTCCCAGAACACTTGCGGGCTCGGAGCTTTTCGGGATCTACGCACTAGAACCATGGGCGTAATGGAGTTCGAACAAAGGACCCGATCCCGAGGACGGTTAGTGGAGATAAATTCACTCTTCGGTTAAACTAGCTTATACTCGGTTCAAGGTGGCACGACCTCGGAGGGTCCATGAGACTCGGCAATATTTAGCGGCGGGGGGGTCCTCTAGGACTACCTCGGCCCCTTGGGATGATTGGGGATCATTGGTTAGGTGTGGCTAATAAGAAGGGTTCGCCGAGAGGTTGATCTTCTCTACGAGGGTTTCCTCATCCTCGGAGAGGTCACCTCCTCGGACAAGGTGGTTAGAGAGAATATTCTCCATGTGCCTTGCACATGGGCTCCCTCCTACATTATGAGGTGCTTATAAATAGCACCCACCCATAGCTTTACAAGGGATGGATTTTGGAAGAGAAAACTCTTGGGAAAGAACTAATTTCCCTTCTCCATTATCAACCTTGAGAGTGAAAGTGGGAGATCCATGGGAGAGCTTTGCCATTATTCTCTCTCTAGCTATTTTGTCTTCTTCTTCACCCAATCACTTATCTCCATCATCTCTTTAATTTTGTGTTCTTAGTTGAGACTATTGAAGAATCTAAGCCTCTCATCATCTTCTAGAGAATTCGAATTTTTCTAAGAGATTGGGTGAAGAAGAAGACAAAGTAGCTAGAGAGAGAATAATGGCAAAGCTCTCCCATGGATCTCCCACTTTCACTCTTAAGGTTGATAATGGAGAAGGGAAATTAGTTCTTTCCCAAGAGTTTTTCTCTCCCAAAATCCATCCCTTGTAAAGCTATGGATGGGTGCTATTTATAGGCACCTTATGATGTAGGATGGAGCCCATGTGCAAGGCACATGGGGAATATTCTCTCTAACCATCTTGTCCGAGGAGGTGACCTCTTCGAGGATGAGGAAAACCCTCGAAGAGGAGATCAACCTCTCGACGAACCCTTCTTCTTAGCCACACCTAACTAATGATCCCCAATCATCCCAAGGGGCCGAGGTAGTCCTAGAGGACCCCCCCCGCCGCTAAATATTGCCGAGTCTCATGGACGCTTCGGGGTCGTACCACCTCGACCCGGGTATAGGCTAGTTTAACCGATCAGTGAATTTATCTTCACTCACCGTCCTCGGGATCGCGTCCTTTGTTCGAACTCTATTACGCCCATGGTTCTGGTGCGTAGATCTCGGAAAGCTCCGAGCCCGCAAGTGTTCTGGGACTCATTAATGGAGCGGCTTCTAGATTGCGTCTGAATCTGTTCGAAGCCAAGTGCTTCGGATCTCTAGGTTCGTGGATCTGAACCCTTTCGAGTCCGAGCCCGAGTAAGTCTCTAAGTTCGTGGATCCGAACCCTTTTGAGGCGTAGAGCGATTCGGCCCGTTTGATGGCGATAAATCCAGGCCCACCAATCTTGGACTTGCGATAAATTTAGGCCTACCAACTTTGGACTATTGGGCCTAATTAATTTAATGGGCTCAAATTAGCTCCTCTTACATTTGCTCCTTGCGTGTATGAGAAATTTTAGTTTTCTCGGACATGCATAGTTTCACCTTGTCAACCATGTTTCACATTACGTCTTCGGGAATATTTGGTTTTGATAGAATCTATGGATAAAGCTGAGGACTCATTGTAAATTACGGATAAAATCGACAAGTAATATTAAATAAATAAATAAATAAACTTATTTATTTATTTATATGTATATATATATTTTTTGTCACTGATTTGTTTTTCGAAAGTCAACTTGAATTCTTCAATTCTCTGAAAAGCTTGCATGACTCCATATTTTTGATCCTTCATGAACATCCAAGGGTCCCACTAATTTATTTATTTATTTACTTTTTAGAGTCAAACTTGACTTTGCTTATGTAATTCTTGAAGACCACCACCAAAATTCTTTATTCAAAATCCACTTTCTGACAGCCAACCAAATCTTAAAATAACCTAGGCTTTTTATATATATAAATATATAGAGAGAGAGTAAAATAATTTGGGAGGCCACAAACCAAGCTTTTTCTTTTCTTGTTGGGGCAAGTCAGTAGAGTCAGCAGGCCCATTATATGTATGGATATACATTCGGAATATCTGAAGGAATATCCCAAGGATCACGCCTCTCTTTTTCTATTTAAAGAAAGGGCCGAAGACCTAATCAATACCTCTTTCTTTTCTTGAAATCCCGTGGCACACACACTCTCTCACTAAACTTGCATCTTCTTCTTCTTCAAAAAAAGCAAGAGACCACCATGACGAGCGGCTCTCTTCTTCCTTCGCAAGCCAGCATTTCTATTCTGCGTTGAAGACCACCGTTGCCTTCATGCTGGCCATCGTCGCAGCTCCAAGCAACGCCGCCGACCTACCTCAACGTCACTAGCCAGCCATCGACTTGTCGCAGCCCCGATAGCCGTAAGCATCGCGACCCAAGCTATAGCTCACCCGGTGCTTCTTTTCAGTGTAACGAGCAGCTCTTCAAAGACTCAGACACGCCGGAGCTCAATTTTTTTTTGTTGATCAACGCCGACGCCGACTCCGCTACGTCTTCAACATTGCCTTCGTCCTCAACTGTCTAGCGTCGACTATGCACATCACCCTTTCAACACGACGTGTGTGTGGGCCTTCCTAGCACTGCTTAGCTCGGCATCGGCCTTGGGTGTATGTGTCTCACGTTTGCGGTCTTGCCACTGCTTCCAGCCGCAGTTCTCCATCTTGGTTGGCACTATCCTCAATTTATTTCTTGCCCATTATTACTTCAAATCTGCTGTTGCCCTCTTAGATCTGTAGGTAAGCTTTGTTCAAACCCACTTTCTTTTCTTGCTTTGATGAACTTTTGTGCTCATGAATTTAGCTCTACTGGGCCTTAGTGCTTGTGATTTTAAATTCCCCTAATGTTGAAACTCATAAAACTTGAGAGATTAAATAATAATTTTTTTTTTTTTTTTTCACAAGTCTGTGGGTGAACACTCAAAACCCCCTGCCTTGATTTCTACATCCTTGCTAAAAAATAAATTCCTGCTTTGATACATTTCAGATTTGTGAACTCTGGTGGTAATTTTGATTTCAATCTTGAACTAGTGTTCTGTGCCAAATCTGGTCTTATGCCTATCTGATTGATTTTGTGGATATATATATTGAAACCCTTGCTTGAGATTTGTGCTTCTCGGAATTTTCTGATAGGGCTTGAAATTTGTGCCTCTCGGAATTTTCTGATAGTGCTTGAGATTTGTGCCCCTCGGAATTTTCTAATAGTGCTTGAGATTTGTGCCTCTCAGAATTTTCTGATAGTGCTTGAGATTTGTGCCTCTCGGAATTTTTTCTGATAGTGCTTGAGATTTGTGCTTCTCAGAACTTTCAGTGCGATCCATAAACCTTTGTTGTTGATTGTTTCATGAAACAAAACGTAGTTGCTAATCCTCATATAAGTTGAGCCATTGATGTTTGGGATTGTTGTTTGAACATTATATCCCTTGAAATCCATACTATTGAATCTTGAACTCATAATTCGAACTTTGTAGCTTTTGTTGTTGATGATGATTTTTTTTTTTTGTCGTTCCATGTTTGACAGTATTGAAAGGAGTAGAACAAACACAGATGTTGTTGTTGATGCCCAATGGAGTGATTTCAGTGATGAAACTCATAATGTTGATCATAAATTTTGTTGTCGAGCAATTGATCATTGTAGTTTTGAGGAAGATAATGCCATACTCAAACATATATATTTGACGAATAATCCTCTTGACTCTTTGAACCTTATGAACACTTTCCTTGCGGGAATCAAAAGCCGTAGTATAGAATAGGGCTACATATTGCTGTTTGTTGATCTCATGAATATCCGAGAAAATGAATTGTTGATGACGTCCGAGGTTGAATTTGTTAATAAACCCATCATGTTGCATGTAAATCTTATTATAAAATGACTGATTGTTGCAACCCTTAGAATAGTAGACATCGTGCTTGAATTCTTGGTGTAAAAATTCTACATAGAATTTGTTGAATTCATGGATTCTCTGAGAAACGAATAGTTGATGCCGAAATTTCATTTGAATTTCTATGAATTTGTATTGCTTCAATGCCGATATTTTGAATTTTAATACGGTTGACTCCTTGTTATTTATACCTGTGATTTCAGCTATATGTCTTTTCAAAAGAAATCTGTTGTCCCGGGGTCATCAGAACCGGCTCTGATGAAAGAGAGGGATGTACCTTCGGCGTCTGAGTGGAGGAAATCTCCTTATTTTGATCGGAAGGACCCGTTCTTGCGAGCGGCTACCTCCACCACTTCTCTTCTGTCTCCGAAGGGGGCTCCATTATGTCTCTCTGAGGACACTGACTCCAGACATGAGGCCCTCATTTCCCCCTTTTTTGGTGCTACGCTTTAGGTTGAGCGAGGGGACTTTCCATACTGCTATCCCCAGTTCAAGGCCTTCTCAAACCCTCATTTTGGTTGGCAGGAGTGGGTCGATGATGTCCTCTCAGACAGGAGCCTCTGTCAGCGGCTTTAGGAGGCCCGGTTATTGGTCTTGGTGAAAATATCTCGATCCTTATCCATCCGTCGCAACAATGTTGGCCTTGAAGCCATGGCTCTTTGGTGGAGCACCGAGACACACTTTCATACTTGGTCAGCATGAGATGGGGCCCACTCTCGAGGATGTGTTCATGTTGCTGCGTCTGGAAGTGACCGGCCCTGATGCCTTTTACCCTGAGCGGACATCCTCCGAGGATGATTCTTTGATCCAATCTCTAAAGCTAAATCTTCAAGCTTGTGGTCGGTGGAGTTCCGTATTTGATGGTTCAGCGAGGAGGACCAATCGAGTGAGGACGGACCGTGCCTCCTACACCGCATGGATCCGCCACTTCTTTAGAGATCTTCAGCCCCTGGCTAGAGATGCTGACCTTGATTCTCAGGAGTATGAGGTCGGCCCGATGTATGGCTCTAGGCTCTATTTTTTGGGATTTCTGGCTTGCTTCCTTTCATTCTTCATTCTTCATTCTTCCGAGCACACCTCCGGATTCTCTCAATCCTTTTGTCTTCTCCTTGGTAGTTAGGCTCTTCAGAGGGGATCGGATTCCTTTGGCTCTGCTATTTCTTGGGAATCTTTATTACCGGCTGGATCTACCACATTGAGACATGGTTTGTTCCGTGGGTCGATATGAGCCTATCTCCTTCATCCACAGCCAGTTCCTGCTTTGTTTTTTCTTCGAGAGGTTCCTAAAGTTTGCCCCTACTCCGACTGTATTTGAGGCAGAGGTTGTTCGGGAGATAGTGGATAAAGATCGTATCCCCGTGCTCGGTACTGACAAGTCTCGCACATTTGAGAAAGCGAAGTCTTGCCAGCCATTGATCACACGTTGGTCACGTGTCATTTCCACCTTATCCTTGAATACTTTGGTGGATGATCCCTGACGCTTTGTGGCACGCCCTTATGTATGCCCATCGGTGGGTGTGGCAACACCGCTTATCTATCATGGTTCCCCCCGTCTGGTGTCCTTTCCCTTGCCGAAGGGTATCTCTGCATACCTTGTTGATATGTTGATGATGGTTCGTCTGAGTTCGTTACCGGTATGGCATGAGAAGGGCGTTGATAGCACCGTCTACAGACCTGACAAAGTAGCATGCCAATTCGGGTTTGACCAGTGTGCCCCAGGGCCAACATCTCCTTTATTATCTTTTTTGGAGAGCTACGAGCACTTTACTCACGGACTCGTACGCACCATGCTTCCTATATCCAGCTCTTTGACGATGCCAGGCTTGAGCCGAGTAGGGGGTTTCACCCCCTCTTTTAGGAGATATTGGCGGAAGAATATTGATGCATTTATTGAGTTTGTCCAGAGCAGACCGACCATATGGTTGCCTCTGCCGATTTATAAGGACTCTTCTCTTCGGTTGCCTGAGAGCCGGAAATCTGATCATATGTATGAGAGTTTCTTCACTTCATCTGCTCCGACTGACCCTTCGGCTCGGGTGTCTGCTTCTAGCTTGGCAATCGCTTCTCCAGAGCCTGTCTCTTTGAATAAGGCCTCTGGTCTTCGGACGACCTGCCTTAAGAAGATGGCCCAAGAGGGCTTCTGATGCTAGTCCTTTCACTCCTCGCCTGTCCAAAAGGCTCCATCAAGTGCCATTAATTTTTTTTTTTGATTTGAAGTTACTTTCCTTCTTGCGATTATACTTTCTTAAATGAGCACTTTTTTTTTTCCCCTGTTGTGTAGGACCCTGCGGTTGTTGACGTTCTCAGTACCGTGGCTACTGGCCATGCTGCCTCCACTAGGCCAGACTCAGACCTGGACGACACCCTTCCTTTGTCTGCAAGACTCGTGAAGATGCGCACCCCTCGTGTAGCAGTTATAGATGATGATGATGAGGCTGAGTCTTCTGATCATTTTTGTGACCTTGTCCCACGTATGCTTCGTCACCATTCTATCGTGACTGAGGATGCCTCTCCATTGGTCAGATGTTCCCCTCATCGCTCAGTTTTAGAAGAGGAGCGCTATCTTGGTGACGAGGTTGTCGGGGCTCATTGTTCTGATGTTGAGATTATTGAGAATCGTGGCTCTGATGCTGAGATTGTTGAAGGGACTGGTGCCACAGAAATTGATGCCGCAGGCCATGCTTCTGGAAGCAATGTAGAGATGAGGTGCGCCTCTGGGAATAGTGTGGAGGTGGATGTGCTAGAAGTCTCTGAGACTCGCTCTAGTACTTATGGTGATTCTCATCCTCCAGGCTTCCTTCCTTCTTCAGGGATGACTGCTACTATTCTGGCTTCATTAGATGTTGAGATCGATCAGGTGCCCCTTGTACGACCAAGTGACTTTGTTGATGCTAGAAGCCCTTCAGTTGCCCCGGCTTTGCATAATGATTCTCTCTCAGGTAATCTTTCTTTCTGAAGTTTGTCGTGTACTTCTATCTGTGAGAATTTTTTTTACTCAAATGACTTTACTGCTCCCTGCCCCTAATAAGACTTCTTTATCTTTTCTTCAGTGTTGGCCACTACCGGTGTCCTGCCTTCACTTGCCTCGGACTCTGCTCCGACTCTCTTTGTGACTCCTCATGGTTTTCCTTCTCAAGGGGAGACACCTGCCTTTGAGACGACTACTAGAGGCTCTTCATCGCAACTGCCTTCGAATGTTTTGGATCTGAATCTCAGTGATTTCCACTTTGATAGTGATGCTTTTGGTCTTTCCCCTTATCGATCCGCATTCTCAGGCTCGGGACCTCTGCCGGAAGTTACCCCTCCGGGTGGTTCATCTAACCCGATAGACATTGGCGAGATTCCTGAGACTAGTACCTTTCCGGCCCCAATTCCTCCTTCGGCTTCTGGCAAAGTATCATTTCTCCATTATTGGGTAGCTCCTGAGTTTGCTTTAGTTCTACAGCTTTTGCATTCGAGTTACCCTGAGACCTTTGCTTCATTTGCTTGCTAATGTCCACTCATTCAGACTGCTCTTCTCGAGTCTTTTGCCACTATCCTATATAGCTTGGACAGGCAACGACTGTGTGACCTTAACGGGAAAGTAGTCGAGACAGCGTATCAAGGGATCTCTGATATGGAGCGTCACCAAGTGGATTTATCATGGCTTCGGAAGCGCTTGGATATAGCTTCAAATGCCAGTCGTCGGGTGGAAATTTTGTCTGTGCTTGCCTCTTATCGGACCTCTATAGATGAGACAAAGGCAACTTTTCGTGAACTTGAGTCGGGCTATGCTTGGGCCTTGGAGACTTTAGAGGCACACTCTGCTGTTTGTCCTCAGGATGTAGATGTGACGGCAGCTTCTTTGAGGGTGTTTTTAGGAGAGATTGAGAGTTTTTTTTTTTTTTGTATTACTTTCTTGCCCCTTTCGATAAAAATGTTTTATCTAGGACAATGCAATGAAATGACAAAATCTTTGCTGTTTGGAGATTTTCACATTGTTTTCTCATTCTACTTGATAAAATATTTATTTCGAATGATACAATTGAAAGAACAATCATATGCGCATGTTTATAAAAGTTGAAATATTCTTATTAATTCCTTAACTTTCTTGACAAAAGGATAATATATTCATTGCAAGTGATGGGATAAACATACACCATAAAGAAAACCAACTTCTTCATAACATAAGGGAAATACAACTTTTAGACAAAGTAAGAAAATGAAAATGAATTTCAACATAGATGAGTCTATCTACGGGTAGTAACGCTTGATAAACTTTGCATTGAGCGGGCCAGTTCGGAAGCCATCTTCAACCCTTACAAGCTTGTAGTGCCCGCTTGAGCTTGCTTGAACCACCTTGTAGGGCCCTTCCCATTTTGGAGAAAACTTGGGCAAGGGTTGTCCTTGCATGATTGGGTCTACAATCTTCCATACTAGATCACCTTCTTTGAACTTTCTTGGCACTACAGTCTGATTATAGGCTCGGACGATGGACTCATGATACCTTTCCATGACTTTTGCGGCTTTGTCATGCTTTTCCTCTAATGCTTCCAATCTGGTGGTTCGAGACTCCAGTACCATCCCCAAGGTGAGAGCCATCCGAGCAGATGGTGTTCCAACTCTATAGGTAGCACTGCCTCGGACCCATACACAAGGGAGTAAGGAGTTGCTTGAGTTGGTTTTCTCTTTGAGGTGCGATACGCCCATAGGGCTACTATCAATTGTTCGGACCAAGTCCCACAAAATTCATTCATCATCTTGCTCAGAATCCTTATTAGTGTCTTGTTTGTGGCCTCTGCTTGCCCGTTCCCTTTTGGATAGTAGGGTGTGGATTTGTGATGCTTCACTTGGTAAGTTTCTAGGAGGCTCTTCACATATTTGTTTAAGAAGGGTGTGTCGTTGTCCGAGAGGATGGTGTTCGGTACTCCAAACCGGCAAACGATATTTTCCTTGATGAAGTTCTCGACTGTAGGCCCCGTAGCGTTCTTCAGAGGGATTGCTTCGACCCACTTTGTACTCAATTTCGTAGCTGCGAGAATCCACTTGTATCCCTTAGGAGGTGTGGAGATGGGCCCTATCAGATCAAAAGCCCAGGTATGGAACGGCCATGGCGTTCGGATGCTATGCAGGTCTACGGTTGGAGCATGGATCAAATTTCCGTGTTTCTGACAAGTCTGGCACCTCTTCACGTGATGGGACTCATCTGACTCCATGGTCGGCCAATAATACCCGAGGTGTATGAGTTGCTTGAGCAGCTGAGCCCCTCATTGATGTTCAATTTCGTGGGCTCTTTCGAGGACTAGATCCGACTCCTCCTTGGAGAGACACCTCAGGGGAGTGCCCCTCAATGCTTCTTCTGTAAAGCTTGTTCTGATCAAGAAAGTACCGCCTCGCTCTCCTCTTGAGGTGTGCAATGTCCCTCGGGCTCTCAGGTAGTGTCCCCTCCTTAAGATAGTCAATGTAGACTTGTCTCCAGTCAGGGGTATCAATTTCAAAGCAACCCTCATTCTCCCGGATGTATGACTGACACTTGGGGCATTCTTTTTGAAGTTGATTCGAGGCCTTCTCCATCTCGGGCCAATAATAGCCTTGTCTTTGGATTCTTCTGTACAAACTAATATCTCCATCCCCACAGGACTTGTCATGAATCTGTTGTAGTCGGAAGCTTGCTTCTTGTTGGCCAACACACCGAGCTAGGAATCCGGTACCTCCTCGGAAGTAAAGTTCACCTTGAATAATTATGAATTGGGCAAGCTTGGCCATAGTCAGTTTTCCAACTTTGCTTCTGAGTTGTTCGAGGACTTCTCCTCTCCAGTCCTCCGGAAAGTCTTTGTCCTCGGGTATTATTGAAGGCTCTGTTCTCTTCTTGATAACAATTGTCGCCTCCTCCTCTGGAATGTCAACTCTTGCCCCTAATGTTGCGAGGGCATTTGAAAACTTGTTGTCAGAGCGAGGCACATGCTCTATTTCGATCTTCTGAAATTTGTCAAGAAGCGTTTGGACTGTTGTTCGATATGTGGCCAAGGCAGGCTCCTTTAAGACGAATTGTCCTGAAACTTGCTTCACTATCAGCTTTGAGTCCCCCCGAATCCGAATCTTCTTGATACTGTGCTTCTCAGCTTCTATCAAGCCTAAAATAAGAGCCTCATACTCGGCTTCATTATTCGAACAATGGAAATCCAGTTTATAAGACAAATATAACTTTTCCCCACTTTTGCTTGTAAGGACTATCCCGGTTTCTCATTTCCCTCCGGCTGCTGCTCCGTCAAAGCTCAATGTCCAAAAGCTTTCTTCAGAAGCCATAGCTGCATGCACTTCTTCTCTTAATTCTTCATTCACTGGTTCATAGTCACCACTTGGAAATTGAGCAAGGAGATCGGCAAAGGCTTGGCTTTTGATTGCCCACATGTGATCTCCCGAAGAACCTCTGCCTCGAATACAGTCGGAGTAGGGGCAAACTTTGGGAACCTCTCGAAGAAAAAACAAAGCAGGAACTGGCTGTGGATGAAGGAGATAGACTCATGTCGACCTACCAAACGAACCATGTCTCGATATAGTAGATCCAGCCGGTAATAAAGATTCCCAAGAAATAGCGGAGCCAAAAGAATCTTATCCCCTCTAAAAAGCCTAACTGTCAAGGGAAAGACAAAAGGATTGAGAGAATCCGGAGGTGTGCTCGGAAGAATGAAGAATGAAAGGAAGCAAGCCAGAAATCCCAAAAAATAGAGCCTAGAGCCATACATCGGGCCGACCTCATACTCCCGAGAATCAGGGTCAGCATCTGTAGCTAGAGGCTGAAGATCTCTGAAGAAGTAGCGGATCCATGCGGTGTAGGAGGCACGGTCCGTTCTCACTCGATTGGTCCTCCTTGCTGAACCATCAAATACGGAACTCCACCGACCACAAGCTTGAAGATTTAGCTTTAGAGATTGGATCAAAGAATCATCCTCGGAGGGTGTCCGCTCAGGGTAGAAGGCATCAGGGCCGGTCACTTCCAGACGTAGCAACATAAACACATCCTCGAGGGTGGGCCCCATCTCATGTTGGCCAAGTATGAAAGTGTGTGTCTCGGTGCTCCACCGAAGAGCCATGGCTTCAAGGCTAGCATTGTTGCGGCGGATGGATAGGGATCGAGATATTTTCACCGGGACCAATAGCCGGGCCTCCTGAAACCGCTGACAGAGGCTCCTGTCCGAGAGGACATCATCGACCCACTCCTGCCAACCAAAAGGAGGGTTTGAGAAGGCCTTGAACTGGGGATAGTAGTATGGAAAGTCCCCTCGCTCAACCCTAAAGCGTAGCACCGAAGAAGGGGAAATGAGGGCCTCATGTCTAGAGTCAGTGTCCTTAGAGAGACATAATGAAGCCCCCTTCGGAGACAGACGAGAAGTGGTGGAGGTAGCCGCTTGCCAGAACGGGTCCTTCTGACCAAAATAAGGAGGTTTCCTCCACTCAGATGCCGGAGGTACATCCCTCTCTTTCATGAGAGCCAGTTCTGATGACCCCCGGGACAACAGATTTCTTTCGAAAAGACATATAGCTGAAATAACAAGTATAAATAGCAAGGAGTCGACCGTATTAAAATTCAAAATATCGGCATTGAAGCAATACAAATTCATAGAAATTCAAATGAAATTTCGGCATCAACTATTCGTTTCTCAGAGAATCTATGAATTCAACAAATTCTATGAGGGATTTTTACACCAAGAATTCAGACACGATGTCTACTATTCTAAGGGTTGCAACAATCAGTCATTTTATAATAAGATTTACATGCAACATGATGGGTTTATCAACAAATTCAACCTCGGATGTCATCAACAATTCATTTTCTCGGGTATTCATGAGATCAACAAATAGCAATATGTAGTCCTATTCTATACTACGGCTTTTGATTCCCGCAAGAAAAGTGTTCATAAGGTTCAAAGTGTCAAGAGTATTATTCGTCAAATATATATGGTTTGAGTATGGCATTATCTTCCTCGAAATTACAATGATCAATTGCTCGACAACAAAATTTATGTTCAATATCATGAGTTTCATCACTGAAATCACTCTATCGGGCATCAACAACAACATCTGTGTTTGTTCTACTCCTTTCAATACTGTCAAACATGGAACGATAAAAAAAAAAAATCATCATCAACAACAAAAGCTACAAAGTTCGAATTTATGAGTTCAAGATTCAATAGTATGGATTTCAAGGGATATAATGTTAAAACAACAATCCCAAACATCAATGGCTCAACTTATACGAGGATTAGCAACTACGTTTTGTTTCATGAAACAATCAACAACAAAGGTTTATGGATCGCACTGAAAGTTCCGAGAAGCACAAATCTCAAGCACTATCAGAAAAAATTCCGAGGGGCACAAATCTCAAGCACTATCAGAAAATTCCAAGGGGCACAAATCGCAAGCACTATCAGAAAATTCCGAGAGGCACAAATTTCAAGCACTATCAGAAAATTCCGAAAAGCACAAATCTCAAGCAAGGGTTTCAATATATATATCCACAAAATCAATCAAATAGGCATAAGACTAGATTTGGCACAGAGCACTAGTTGAAGATTGAAATCAAAATTACCACCAGAGTTCACAAATCCGAAATGTATTAGAGTAGGAATTTATTTTTGAGCAAGGATGTAGAATTCAAGGCAGGGGGTTTTGAGTATTCACCCACAGACTTATGAAATTTTTTTTTTATTATTATTTAATCACTCTTAAGTTTTACGAGTTTCAACATTAGGGGAATTTAAAATCACAAACACTAAGGCCCAGTAGAGCTAAATTCATGAGCACAAAAGTTCATCAAAGTAAGAAAAGAAAGTGGGTTTGAACAGAGCTTACCTACAGATCTGAGAGGGCAACAGCAGATTTGAAGTAATAACAGGCAAGAAATAAATTGAGGATAGTGCCAACCAAGATGGAGAACCACGGCTGGAAGTAGTGGCAAGTCCGCAAACGTGAGACGCATATACCCAAGGCCGACGCCGAGCTGAGCAGCGCTAGGCAGGCCCACACACACGTCGCGTTGAAAGGGCGACGTGCGTAGTCGGCGCCGGACAATTGAGAACGAAGGCAGTGTTGAAGATGTAGCGGAGTCGGCATCGGCGTTGATCAACAAAAAAAACTGAGCTCCGGCGTGTCTAAGTCTTTGAAGAGCTGCTCGTTACACTGAAGAGAAGCACCGGGGTGAGCGATAGCTTGGGCCGCGATGCCTACGGCTATTGGGGCTGCGACAAGTCGATGGTTGGCTCCTGACGTTGAGGTAGGTCGGCGGCGTTGCTTGGAGCTGCGACGACGGCCAGCATGAAGGCAGCGGTGGTCTTCAACGCAGAATAGAAATGTTAGCTTGTGAAGGAAGAAGAGAGCCGTTGGTCATGGTGGTCTCTTGCTTTTTTTATTTTTTTTGAAGATGCAAGTTTAGTGAGAGAGTGTGCGCCGCAGGATTTCAAGAAAAGAAAGAGGTATTGATTAGGTCTTCGGCCCTTTCTTTAAATAGAAAAAGAGAGGCGTGATCCTTGGGATATGCCTTCAGATATTCCGAATGTATATCCATACATATAATGGGCCTGCTGACTCCACTAACTTGCCTAAACAAGAAAAGAAAAAGCTTGGTTTGTGGCCTCTTAGATTATTCTACTCTCTCTCTATATATTTATATATATAAAAGGCCTGGGTTATTTTAAGATTCGGTTGGCTGTCAGAAGTGGACTTTGAATAAAGAATTTTGGTGGTGGTCTTCAAGAATTACATAAGCAAAGTCAAGTTTGACTCTAAAAAGTAAATAAATAAATAAATTAGTGGACCCTTGGATGTTCATGAAGGATAAAAAATCTGGAGTCATGCAAGCTTTTTAGAGAATTGAAGAATTCAAGTTGACTTTTGAAAAACAAATCAATGGCAAAAAATATATATATATATATATAAATAAATTTATTTATTTATTTATTTAATATTACTTGTCAATTTTATCCGTAATTTACGGTGAGTCCTCAGCTTTATCCATAGATTCTATCAAGACCAAATATTCCCGAAGACGTAATGTGAAGCATGGCTAACAAGGTGAAATTATGCATGTTCGAGAAAACTAAAATTTCTCATACACGCAAGGGGCAAATGTAAGAGGAGCTAATTTGAGGCCACTAAATTAATTAGGCCCAATAGTCGAAGGTTGGTGGGTCCGAATTTATCGCAAGTCCAAGATTGGTGGGCCTGGATTTATTGCCATCAAACGGGCCGAATCGCTTTAAGCCTCGAAAAGGTTCGGATCCACGAACTTAGAGACTTACTTGGGCTCGGGCTCGGGCTCGGGCTCGGGCTCGGACTCGAAAGGGTTCGGATCTACGAACCTAGAGATCCGAAGCACTTGGCTTCGAACGGATTCATACGCAATCTAGAAGCCGCTCCATTAATGAGTCCCAGAACACTTGCGGGCTCGAAGCTTTCCGGGATCTACGCACCAGAACCATGGGCGTAATGGAGTTTGAACAAAGGACCCGATCCTGAGGACGGTGAGTGGAGATAAATTCACTCTTCGGTTAAACTAGCTTATACCCGGTTCGAGGTGGCACGACCCCGGAGGGTTCATGAGACTCGGCAATATTTAGCGGCGGGGGGGTCCTCTAGGACTACCTCGGCCCCTTGGGATGATTGGAGATCATTGGTTAGGTGTGGCTAATAAGAAGGGTTCACCGAGAGGTTGATCTGCTCTACGAGGGTTTTCCTCATCCTCGGAGAGGTCACCTCCTCGGACAAGGTGGTTAGAGAGAATATTCTCCATGTGCCTTGCACATGGGCTCCCTCCTACATTATGAGGTGCCTATAAATAGCACCCATCCATAGCTTTACAAGGGATGGATTTTGGAAGAGAAAACTCTTGGGAAAGAACTAATTTCCCTTCTCCATTATCAAACCTTGAGAGTGAAAGTGGGAGATCCATGGGAGAGCTTTGCCATTATTCTCTCTCTAGCTATTTTGTCTTCTTCTTCACCCAATCACTTATCTCCATCATCTCTTTAATTTTGTGTTCTTAGTTGAGACTATTGAAGAATCTAAGCCTCTCATCATCTTCTAGAGAATTCAAATTTTTCTTCAAGGATCTTCGAAAATCTTCGAATTTTCCAACGGCATTCTTGAACCCTCTCATACAATACCTAAGTTGTACCGTACCTCAGTTGTAACAATAATTTCTTCTATTACAAAGATAAAATTTCTTTAATTAGACTTCTTTTTTATTTTTAGTTTTATTCTTAACATGATTTTAAATTAAGCTATGGTTTGTAAGTTACTTAATATATTGACATTTAACTTGGATTTTTACCTTGCATTAAATGTTAATTGTAGGTTGAATGTTAACAAATTAAACCATTTAATCAATTTTTACATTATTCTAAATTAAAAATAAATATTTTTTTTTACAAACATACCAAGCCGTATCCGTATCTTATTTTTTTTGGATTTTACCATATCGAAGCACTTGTACCAGTACTCATACCTCGTACCCGTGTTTTATAGGTTGTCACATATGATATTCCTTTATGAATGTTTACTATGTATTCCATGTAGTTGTTTTCAATTGGTATTTAAGTTCCATTTTATTTTAACGTTTAAAAAAAAAAATAAACATGGCAAATTTTTTTCTTTAATTTTAATTTTTAGTGTTTCGTTGCACTTAAAGTTGGATAAAACTTTCTAAGGAAGAATTTTTACACCATCATGTCAAAAAATGACTAAGCAATCCAATTTTGGTAGGCAATGTTTATTTAAGTCGTGTGATGCCCTAAATCTTAATGAGAGAGAGTGAGAGAGAGAGAGGGTTTGCTCTGAGCTGTCCAACGCCAGCTACGATACCACCGGTGCCGCCAACCATTTTTCGATGGCTGTGGTTTTCTTTAACTTCTAGATCGACGCCTTCCTGTTTTAGCTTTATTTTTCATTCAATTTCATGGTTCTAAGCATTGAATTAAACAGGTTGTTTTAAGTTTCTTTGTCTTCAATCAACTATTGGTGGTTTTTGTGATTATTTTCTTTGGATCTTGTTTTATTTGGGTGAGTTCAAGCTAGTGATTTTTGGATCAGGCTCGGGTACTGTCTCTTAGTCTAGATCTAAGTACTTCATTAATTTTTTATGGATTTTTTGATGGATCGCATTTAGATCAAAGCCTAGTCTTATTTTGTTTCTGTGAAATTTGTGTTGGTTTAGATCGGTCTAACTTTCTGCCTCAGATTTGGAAGCTGTAAGTATCCAGCCCTTGTGCATTTAATTTTTGTGTTGGTAAAATGTATCAACTAAAGATCCTTCATCTTTTCTTGTCATCTGGGTTGATTTTTCAGATTATTGCGGCGCTGAGCAGCCAAGTTGTTGGACTTTTCAAGTTGAAAATTTGGTAAAGACGGACACACTATTTCTGAATCGGTTTTGAGCCTTTTCAACTACTTTTTGTTGTTTTGATGGAATTTTTTTTTTTTTTTTTTGGGTACTGAGTTTAGTTTGTCTTTGTACAGAACATTGCACAAATTTTTATTGGGTACAACTTTACAAATATCAGCCGTTACATATAATAGTGGCTGTTGCGTAACGGGATTTTAGTCTTCCAATACCGTTATTTACTGATATATTGGCTAATACTATCTGATATTATTTGATGTCAACCAATATATGACCGTATCATTGATACTAATGCATATCCCTATATCATTTTCTAAAACCATGACTGGGTATGAGTATTTTTAACCTCTTCAATGGTTGGGATTCCATTTTCTATGTGTTGAATCTGATCTGCTATGCAACTTCTAGGTTTTAATTGCTTTTATAATTATCTGTCATATTGTATCCATCTAAACGTGGGATTGATGTGACTTCTAACTTGAAAATTAGCAGCAAGATGGCCAACACTAAGTATCAAGTTTTAATGTGAAATGGGGAAATGATCCTCATTAATTGTAGTGGGAGATGGTAAAAAATTGCATTATTTGTTTCTTGTGTTTGATCCCTCCCCTCCTTTGGTTACTGTTTGTGATACAGGGTTGGATATCACTTTAAATTTCAACTTGCTGAGATTATTAATATCACTTTGTTTTTGTTTTTTTGATGAGTAAAATCTCCCAAATACCCCACCCAAGTGCCCTTGCCCCTACGCGGGGGGGGGGGGGGGGGGGCTTCAACCCACAATTTCTCCTATGGAAGTGTTGGGGTGATGCCACTAGGCCACATGGCCATTTGCTATTAATGTCCATTGTTTTTGTAAGAGAAATTTCTGTTTTCAGAAATGCTTGCATAATCAGATGGCTGTGGCTTCATTAGTTTGGATTTTGTAGTTGTTTTAAGGAATCGTGGTTAATGCGGGATAGGACCCTGCACTCTTTGTTGCAAATCGTCGGTGATATTTTCTTATTGTGATTCTCATTGCTAGCTTTAACATTTACTAGCTTTGTTGTAAAATGAACATTTATGGCCTTCAGAACAAGTTGCTTTGCAGGAACCAATGTGAACTTTTTTTGTGATGTTAGTTGAATGGTTAAAATATTTTTACCTGATTAACCATTATATAGCTAACGTACATTACTACACTCAGTCTTTTTGATGTTTGGTTCAATTTTTTTCTGATAAATACATGGCTATGCTTGAGTGAGTATATAAGCCTTATTGAGCAAGACAACTTGTAACAGTTGTCTTATTGCATACTCTCAACAATTAAATGCTCAAAGAGGCATATATGCTGAAATTTCAGCATGTTTGTGAAATGAAAATTATAAAGTTCGCCTAAACCATGTGGGTTTTATGAATAGATAGTATTTGATTCGCCAATCTAGATTGTATGAACCAGTCGTTACTAGCTTTTATAGATGCTTCTCCATATAGATTGTCTTTTTTTGTTCTGGTTTTCCCTGGTTTCTAACACCATGGTCGGGATCATGGTTTGTGCTATTGAGCAAATATGGGTGTGTCAAGGCAACTGAAACATATTATTTTTATTATCAAGGAAAGTGAAACATATTGTGGAAAGTTCAGGTCTTTTGTGATGTTGAAATAGACTGCTGGTTCATAAATTATAATCATAACGTTATGATTTATGAACAATTGTTCTGATGGATAACTGTAATACTCTATTCTGTTTAGGAAGAGAGCCGCAGAAACCATGACTTCAATGTCGAAGCATCTGCAACCTTCGAAGAAGGTGAACATTGGAGATGGAGAAGATAGAATCAGCAGCTTGCCAGACTCACTTCTCATTTACATTCTTTCTTTCATTCCAAACAAATATGCATTCAGAACCACTGTCCTATCCAAAAGATGGAAGGACCTATGGGCATTTGTCCCAAATCTTGACTTTGATGCATCGATGCTTGATGTTCCAAAGCAGACTCCTGATGTTAAAAGTTTCATGAATTTCATAGATTGGGTACTTTTCTTTCACGGTTTGCCATGTATTAAAAGATTCCATCTGAAATGTTGTTGGGGATTTGATGTATCCCGTCTACCTACATGGATAAGTGTTCTTACTGCGCGTGGTGTTGAAGAGCTTGATGTCAAATTGATCACAAACCAGGAGGTTCTTATTTTGCCTCAAAAGCTCTTTTCTTGCAGGACACTGGTGGTCTTAAAGCTAATAAGTGAACTGAAAATCGATTTTCCTACCTCGTTTTACTTGCCGAATCTCAAGGTCCTTCATGTTTCACTTAGTTATCCACAAAATGGTGTATTGCAGAAGCTCTTCAGTAGCTGCCCCCTGCTTGAAGATTTGCACTTAAGTGCAGAGGTAGAGGATGAGTTAGAAATGATTTTTGATGTCCCTTGGCCCGCTCTAAAGAAATTACAGCTCCATTTAACTACATCTCAAGAATTTGCTTATTTTGATTGGGAAATCAAGTTTCCCAAGGACATGATTGTCATTGATGCACCAGTTCTTGAACACCTGACTGTTCATGATGATTACTTATCTTGCTACTCGCTGAAGAACCTATCCTCTTTAGTTACAGCATATATAGATGTTGGACACTGCTGTATAGATCTGCTCGCACCGAAAGATCACGCTAATAATCTATTCATGCTTCTTGAAGGAATCACTAGTGTCAAGTCTCTATCACTAGATTCAGCAGCCATGGGGGTATGTTTGCTCTATCTTTTCTTAATGAGGTTATTTCATTATTTGACTCTGTAATTTCTTGTAAAATATTTATACTAATATTTGATTAGGTTAATTATACATCCTTGTAGTTCGTCTCTTGTCAATTTGATCCTTACAATTCTAATTGTATTAATTTTACCCTTAAATTTTTTATGTTGTGTCAATTTAGTCCAACAGGTATTGCCTCTATATATATTGGACTAAAATCAAGAGGTAAGATAGTCCATTCACTTTTTTAAAATTGAGGGGTCAACATTCAATTTGAAATGATTCATTTTGGCTTTGATTTCTATTCAATTTGTTAATGGGTGTTATCAATTGAACTAAATTAATACACAACGTGCAAAATTAGAAGACAAAATTGGTATAATTAAATTACTGAGACTAAATTGACACTGGACACACTACAGGTACCATGGATAGAATTTTGTCTTATTTGATTTGTAATATAATTTTGTTTTGACTTGTTATTTCATTTTTTGTAAAGGCTCTTGAATTTGCCGATTATAATAAGTTGCTTCTATACCCAAATTTGACTTATTTGGAGCTGACCGTTCACAATTGCTATACCTGGAGACGGCTATCAGACTTGCTTGATAGTGTTCCTAAACTGGAAACTCTAATATTGACGATGGTGAGTTTAATGTTAAAATTTCTTCTCTTCTTGTATGTTATATTTAAATAATTGTTAAATGTTATATTTAAGAATAAATATATCATTTATTAAATGTTATATTTAAGAATAAATAGTTGTTATGTGTCATGTATATGAATGTTTAAATCAAAAATAATAATTTTTAAACTATAAAGAAAGAGAATATGTATAATTTTACATAGTTTTTGTTTTATCATTAGATTTTAAATTATTTTATTCAAACTTGTAATGTGTTAGGAGTGTAAACGATTCAGCTTGGTCAGGATTAAAGGAGAATTTAGCACCTAATCAAGCCTTTCAGTTTTGTTAGTTGAGAAATCGAAATAGATTGCATGATACGATTTGGTTTTAGTGGTTTTGTCAGTTTTACGTGGCGGTGAGATTTAAAGGGTTTTATAAAAATTTGTAAAATCTTACATTGAAAATCAATGAGAAAAAAGTATGAAAGTACTACAAGTATATATTATTTGTTACTTATATTTTAATATTTAAAAAATTAAAATATAATATTTTGGTTGATTCGGTTTGTATTGGTATAAAAATTTTTAAAATTGAAACAAACAATAAGTTAAGAAAAATAAATTGAAAATTGAAATTTCGGTCAGTCTTTGAATGGTCCGTTTAATTATGTCAAATTTTCTTGCACTCTCACTGTCGTTTCTGAACTTTTTTTTTCCTTTTTCCTAGGATTTTCCACATGCTGATGATGATGATGTGCCTCATAATTTCGACTGGATTGAACCTTCAGAAAGGCCTATTTGTTTGTCTTGCATTAAAGAAGTTTCTGGATTTAAGGGGGACGATGATGAGTTGAAGCTATTGAAGTATTTTTTGGAAAATGCTGAAGTGTTAAATAATGTGAGAATTGATTCTTGCAATTTTACTCCAGCTGACCAGGAGAAATTTTTCAAGAATTTGGTAAATTTTCGAAGGGCTTCAAAGGTTTATGAAATTGAATTTTTTGGTAAATCGAAAGAGATGTCGCCAATTTTTTAGCCAATATGTGTCTGCTAAACTTTTATTTGTATTTTCTTTATTGAGAGATGATAGACTTATTTTAAGGTTGTATTTGCACTCTTTGATTGAAAGGTGATAAAACTTACTGTGAAATTCGCTTAATAGTAACCAAAATTTTTTTTGGTTCTATATATTCTTTTTAATTGCTTATTTGTCCTCGAAAAAAGAAATTGAACTATTTGTCTTTTGAGTTTCATTTTAATATTTAAATTTTTTTTATTAGAGTGCTAGATAGATTTTTGGGTGAAATATTAATAAATTCAAAGGGTGATCTTATAAATGATTTGGTCCTCTCATTTTTTCTTATAAGCTCAAATGTCTCATTTTAGTATGAATTGTATCAAAGACTAAGTATAAACACATATGTTTTAAGTGTTAAGGGACAAATATGGATTTTCTTGTTATGTTGAAATTGTTAAACGTGATACTTCAAAAAAAAACTCATTGGTGTGTTTTTTTTCAAATGTAATACTCCAGTGTAACACTTTAAAAATGTAGCACACCAATGTAACACATTAAAAAACTTCTTAGTATAACACCCCAATCAATGTAACACGCAAAAATTTTTTAGTATACTTTTCTCAAACGTAACACTCCATTGTAACATACTAAAAAACTCTTTAGTGTACTTTTTTCAAACGTAACAATGTAATATCTTTTAAAAATTCATTTATGTATTTTTCTCAAACGTAATATTCTAATCAATATAATATAAAAATTTCTTAGTGTATTTTTTTTTTTTTTTTTACATAGCATTCTGATATAACACTCCAATGTAATATTAGAAAACCATACTAACAGGAATGTAAATTTCCATGCTCGACAACCAATCAAATCAAATAAATATAACTTTTCAAAAAAAAAAAATGATTATAAGAACACTTTTAAAATTAAATGGACGCCTTCAAACTGTTGACTTTTCAAAACAAAAGGATTTTACTGTCGAATTATTTTCCTAAATTTTTTTATGTGATTTACATTTTAGCACGTGATACATTCTTGTCACGGATGAAATATCATATGGCAACCATTTACTCATTTTATTTATCTATTGTTCCTTTCTTGGTAGGTAATCTCTTGTTAGGTTACAAGAATGTACACTTTCTTTGACTCAACAAAAGCCATTCTAGAAAAAATTGATGGATAAATTGTTGGAAAATATACCTGATATGTGGCTTCAGTCCCTCATTGCAAGTAACCTTGACGGGGTTGTGGTGGGCTTTTTTTTTTTTTTTTGGTTAGATATTTAAGGGATCATGCATTTTATTTATTTTCTTGTGTGTTTGAATCTAAGGCCAGCTCTTGTTAATCTCGGCTTTTTTTAAAATTTTTTTTAAAATTTTTTAAAACCTGAAAGTGAAAATTTGTTTTATTTGTTTCATTTTCAAAAAATGGAAATTATTCAAAAAATTTAGCAAAATTTTGAAAATGGAAAAAAGTTGTTTTTTAAAATATAGATATTGAACGGTCACCGCAAATGCCTTCCACCATGTTTTGACAGCCCTTTGACCATCCCATGACCTCCTATAGCACTCAAGCCACCAACTTTAGTCACCTCTGTAGCCGACTACCACATCCAGTGACCATCAACTGTCGGCCACCCTCAACTATTGGTCACTACTAAATATACCTCTACTATTAGCATTCCATTTGAGATGTCGTGAGCAAGTTACTTGTCAAATTTTTATTTATTTTAAAGATAGATTCTTAAGAAAATATTTATATTGATATAAATTTATAATTTAAAGTGGCAAAATGTATTATTTTTTAATTGAAAAAGTGACATTAAATGATGGTTCAATAGGGTAAATTATTTTATTTCATTATCGCTCGTCTCACATACTTGTGCTTACTGGTGAGTATTGCGTTTGTTAGTTGACATTCCTTAGCTTATAAGTTTATTTTAGGGTAAATTACACTTTGCTCCCTAAAGTTTCACCCAATTTTTATTTTGGCCCTTTAAATTTAATTTTTTTTTACTTTGGCCCTTCATGTTTGCTATCCTTTCTACTTTACTCCTAAACTAATTTTCATCCAAAAAACTAACAAAATCTGCCACATTACCAACACATCAACTCCATGTATGATGTAAAAAATTCACCAAAGATGCAAAAAATAAAAAATAGAAAACAAAAAAATTAGAATTTTTTTTAATCTTTAGTGAACTTTTTTTCAAAATTTAATTCATAAACATTATTACATTATAGATGCATCTAGATTAAATGCACCTAAAAAAATAAAAACAAATTTAACTAAACAAAGAAAAAAGTTCACTAAAGATGGAAAAAATGATAGTAAACTTTTCATTTCAGAATTGACAATACAAATGTTTGAGTCAGTATATTTTTATTTTTTTCGTCTTTAGTAAACTTTTTTTTTCTTTTTTCAGTTAAATTTGTTTTTATTTTTTTTAAGTGCGTCTAATCTAGATGCGTCTATAATGTAATAATGTTTATGAATAAATTTGAAAAAAAAGTTCAGTCTAAAACAAAATTCCAATTTTTTTGTTTTCTATTTTTCATTTTTTGCATCTTTAGTGAATTTTTTACAACACACATAGAGTTTATGTGTTAGTGATGTGACAGATTCTGTTAGTTTTTTGGATGAAAGTTAGTCTAAGAGTAAAGTGGGAATGATTGCAAATATGAAAGGTCAAAGTGGAAAGAATTTCAAATATAAAGAGCTAAAATAGAAAAAATCAAACTTAAATGATCAAAGTGGAAAATGAGTGAAATTTTAGGAAAGTAAAGTGTAATTTACCCTTTATTTTATCAGTGTTTTCTTGTCTGTAAAGATTATTTTGATACCAATGTCAGTGTTGAAGAAAATGTAACAAAATTATTAAATTGAACATGCATTAAGAAAATAAAAGGGTAAATTATACTAAACTTTTTTGATATTTGAAAAAAAATACATTGATTCCTATAAATTTATGATAATTACAAGTTTCTTTATAATTTTAATTTACATAATACTTTATTTATTTATTTATTTTTATCAAAAATTCATTAGTTGTATAGATTAAGAAAATAATATTGTCATTTATTTTATAATGAAGTATAGTCTTTCTTTGTTTATAGTTGTATAGTATCTACACATCATCTGTATTAGTTTCAATAATTTTAAACCTTACTAAGAAAAGAATTTGGTATAATTATTTTAAAACTTGTGAATCTTTTATTAATTTGTTTGGTTTTTAGTTCTCAAAAATAATTTTTGAATTTTTTATTTTTCATATTTTTATTTATTTTTATTTATTTTAGTATTTTAGTCATTTTTTTTAGACGCGTCTAATCTAAATGTACTTAACAAATAAAATATTTTCAATTTTTTAAAATAATTTAAATAATACAAAAAAATAAAAATAAAAAAGTACTGATGTTTTATATATAAAAAAAAATTTACAAAATTTGTACTTTTTGTTGTATATAAATTAAGTTGATTTAAAAAGGTCAGAAAAATTAACATATTCAAAAAATCACCACAAAAAAAAAAAAAAAAAAAAAAAAAAAAAGGAAGGGTAAATTACACTGTGCACCTACACTTTGGACCAAATTTCACTTTAGTCTCTGTACATGAAATTGTGACAATTAATCCCTTGCACTTCTGGTCAAGTATCAGTGTCCTTTTTTCTGTTATTCCATCGTTTAAGTCTTATTTAATCTAGTCATGTGACAAATATATAGCTATGAAATAAGAGTAAGAGAGAAAAATCACCCTCACTTTTTACTAATACATACTTTGTCCTACATAATAAGCATATGAGAGTTGCATAATACAGTATATAATGTGTTCATATGTTGAAAATATGAAGGAAAAAGGCAACAAAAGTAGAGTTTTTTGAAATAAACAAATGCAGCAAAGAAATCAAAAAGAAATGAAGAGAAATAGACGGAAGATTATATTACTATAGAAAACAGAGATAAATGTTTCTAATTTCTGCAAAATCCTAATTCGTCTTTTTAAGCATTCACAATTTGTGTTTTGTTTTAAACGAATACAGTCATACTTTGATATAAATTTTGGGATGAAATGTGTATAAGCAAGAAATTAGCGTTATTTTTCTTATTTGCCGTCATTTCGTTGTCATATGCTTGCTAATGACTTCTGTTGAAACTTTATATGGTAGAGTAATAAAAGGGAGATATTGACACTTGATCAGAAGCGTAAAAGTTAACTGTCACAATTTCATGTATAGAAACAAAAGTGAGATTTTGTACAAAGTGTATAGGTGCAAAGTGTAATTTACTCTAATAAAAAAATATGATTAAATAATCAAAAATTATTTTTTAAAAATTCCAAAAGCAAACAATATATATATATTTTTTCTAAACTTCAAAGTGATCACTATAATTTACCCACGAATAAATTAATTTTTAAAAGTTTCGTTCCCACCAAACACAACTTAAGAAATTGAAAGGAACAGTATGAACCCCCTTATCGACTCATAATTTGCTCTGAAGGTAAATTGATGAAGTGTTAGTTTGGGGTGTGGGCAAATTTTTTTTCTGAATAAAATTCTGAGTTCGTAATTAGTAGGTGATTAGTACAGTGTATATGAATTTATTTTTAAAATAGAAAATTGATTTTTTGAGTTTTAATAATTTATGTTTAGAAAAATTTTAATAATTGAAAGTCAAATACAAACAGATTTGTTAATGACTGATGAAATTTTTTATCACTATATGTGTAATCATATGTAAAATACTCATAAAAATAATTTCTTTCAAAGTTTATAAAAAAAAGAAAAAAGAAAAAGAAGGTGTATTCTTTACCTGAAATCAAACCCTTATTTGCGTTAATTAAATTTACCAAAAAACATAAATTTCACTTGTATAAAAAATATTAAAAAAAAAAAGTTCTAAAAAAAAATTAAAAAAAAAAGAAAAAATTATATAATATACAAATTATGACTTGGATATAACTCATGATATATTATTTTGATTATTAATCGAAAAAGTCTTTGCTAATTTCTTTTTTTTTTGTTGTTATGTTTAAAGTGATGCGTCGGGTCTTTAATCATATTTTAAGTGGTGTTTGATTATGATTTATTATAATACTTTTTATATGACAATATTTAAGTATTTTATTACACCAAAAAGTGCTTAAGTTAGGTTGACTCAAAGGTAAAATTTATGCTTATATCAATAAGATCGTAAGAGTTATTTACATTAATGCATAAAAAGTTACAAATTTAAATCATAAGTCCTCAAAGGGAATCAAGCACAAAAATCTTTATAACTTTAATAATTTCAGTTCTCAAACGAGTTTTGATTAATTATGTAACACATTACAATAATCGCAAATTTTTTATTCGAGCCAAATTATTTTTGTATATCTTTTCTAACAGAGCTCATGAAGGTGTATCATCAGTAATACTATAAATTTATTAAAAATTATTCAAAAAACATAATAGGTGTTTTAAATATACACAATCGTTTTCGATGAATCATTATTTTTTAAAATAATACTCCACACTATTTATCATTTAGGGTTTAATTATCCAATTTAAGATTATTATTATCTCTTGCATCAGGTCAATCAATTATTAATTATTGTCAAAGAACTGATACAATCAAAAGAAAAATTAAGGATGAACAAGCTTGTTTAAAAAGATTGCAATTACAATTACAATCTTCAATCTATATCTAGTTTGTATCACTTAGATTATAATATCTATAATACATGGGCTTCCTTCTGGTATCAGAGCCATCACTTGGAGTTGATTTTATTTTTGTCCTTATAACTGGTGGTACCCAAGTTGCATAAGTCTGTAAGTCGTTAGGTCTTTAGGCATGAGGCTGTCATTGACCACTTGAGCTTAGGCAGAACCACCTGTTGACAACTATAGTTATAATGACACGAATATTCAAATCATTCTCTAATATAATCTCTGGTGAAGGTTCCTCAACGAAACTAGTTATTATTAATCAAAGTGATTTAGAAATAGAAAAGATTGAAGAGCGTCTTAAAAATTGGAATTGTCTACTAAAGATATTGATTGTTTATATGATAAAAAGTTTGAACTCAAACAAACTTATAAAATCAAAACTGTTGAACAAATATTACCTGTTACTCAAGATAATCAAAACTTCCAATTACTTGATCGAGATACTATTCTTAAATTTCAAAAGAAATTCAATTTCCTTCATTTAGGCCTTGTTCAAGTTGGTGTCAAACCTATGACCCGTCGCCATTTAAACAAATCTGTTTTGTGCACCCTTAGCGATATGCATCACCATAACTATGATGATTCCCTGTTAGGTGTCATTAAATCTAGTCTTGCTCATAGTCCAATTTACTTTGAATGTTTTCCAAATTTTGAAGTTTCTTTAATCGATCCAACCATCCTAAAAACTCTTACTCTTAATATTCAAACAAAAAGATATAAAATAGACTCTCCATCTTTTAATATTATGGTCTATTGTCGCGTTTATCTTAAAGCTATGACCACTTCATGCCCTGGATTTAAATATATAGCTCTAAACCTCAAACAATCTACTATTCTATTTTATGCTCATCAAGAAAATTCTGAGGTTATGGTCCTTGAAGTCATAACTTGGGAAGAAGTCCTCCAGGCTGATGCAGAAGATGATGAAGATAAGTGGGTCATTCCTAATGTAGTACCTGCTCTTACCACACAATCCCAAACAAATCCAAATTCTATTATTCAAAACCCAGATGGATCAATTGTTCTCCATTTCCAACGTTCCAGATCTGTCCGAACTCAATCTCAAACATCTTCTCAACCACCATCTACACAATATCATACCTTGACTCAAACTCCTTAATATCCTACTCGACAATTCAATAGATTTACCATTACATTCAAAAAGAAGACAACCAAATCAAAATCCCACACATACATTATGCTGATTTTAGTCGTTTTCAAGATATTGACTTCGACATCGATTCTCTCTCAATTAATGTTATCCAAAACAATTTTGCAATTAATCATGATTTACCTTCCCAATAATATAATGCTCTTTATAATTCTAGAAACAAAATTTATTTTAAACAAATCCATTCTATTAAACAACAACAACTTATTAGATCTGAATATTTTTTTTACTTTACAACAATTACAACAACATATACATTTTTTTCCATTGGTATTTTAATCAACATTGTCCACAACATCAAATAATAGTACCTCAACATCTCCTCTCCGCACATTTTAATGTTATACAAAAAAAATCGACTTGTTCTTAGTGGTGAACCTGTTCAATCCGTACATCCTTCAAGTAAAAACCTACACTCTTCATGGTGCTGAATTCTCTTTTTATGCTAAAACCATACAATAGACCACCCATGGAAGGAAACCCAATCCTCTAAAACAACTCCATCTACGAGCTTTGACATAGGGCAAGTCTATGAACAATTAAACTATACAAATATACACCTTCAAACAATTGGTGAACAAACAACCCAGATAGAAGAATGAGTTGACAGACTCTATCTTTCCATCCCTTCGGATCAAACTCGCCAACCTCCTCTACAAAAAATTTACTGTATCCTGCTTACTCTTTTACCAATCCCTCCAATGAATTCTTTGCTGAACTCAATAAAAGAAAAGAGACCCTTACCAAAGTCCTTAATGATATGAACCTATCCATTATCCCACTGTTGATACATCCACTCCTCCTAATCTATCCACTCCAAAAAGAGAAGGCAAAGACCATGCCCTTTACAGTGGTACCATAAATGTCCTTCAAGATGATGATATACTACACAATTTATATGAATAATTCACAGCAAATACTCCTAGTCAAATCCAAGAAACTTCTATTGTTGCTGCTCAACCACCAGTTCATAATTATTACCCTCGTCAAACTCCAATAGATCTACAATTAGAAGAACACCATTATGAGACTCCTTTCTCCTATTTTGGAAGTGACCTACGAGAATGGAATCTTGATGGCAAACCAAATTAGCAAATTCTTAACCTCGGCCCACACATGGTTATGGTTGCTAATGCAACCCTCGCCAAACACCCTTCCAATAATGATGATAGTACTGTTGCCCGTATGCTTATTTTAGGATTTTTTGGCCAACTCAAAGGTTGGTGGGATAATTACCTTACCCATGACCAACGTCAAGCAATATTAACCGTTGTTAAATGAGACCACAATGATATCCCTATTTTAGATCCTACGACATGCCAACTTACTAGTGATGTAGTTACCACTCTAGTTACCACCATCACTCAACATTTTATTGGAAATACCCAAATTGTTCTTGAATGATCCAAAGAACTCCTTATCAATTTATGTTGTCCAATCCTTACCCATTTCTGTTGGTATAAGGATATTTTCCTGTCCAAACTCTATCAACGACATGATACAAACCAAGATTTTTGGAAAGAACGATTCATAGCTGCTCTTCCAACATTATTTGCTGAAAAGGTTAAAACCCGTATTCGTGCCAAACACAATGGTCAAATTCCATATAACCAATTGTTGGAAAAAATGGATGTTTGGTGACTTTAGTTAAATATTAAAGTGGGTCCCAACCATCTATTGTGTTGGGTACAAGTGGGTCTAGATACTTTGTAATGAGATCTTTACACCACAAAAAGAATAGCCAAAAACATGAAAGAGGTAGTGAGATTAGTGTGTATAATATGTTTGTAAATCCTGCAATATTGCAGAGGTTAATAGTGCATTAGTGACCCATAAATGCAGGTTCATGGTGCATTAGTAACCAGCCATAAAGGCTGGAGGCTCCTTCTCTCTCCCCTATACATATATAAATTGAGACCCTCCTGTCTAGTCTCAACACAAAAAATTTTTGCTTCCATTTTACAAGTCAGTTTGCCAGAAAGTTCCTACAGTAAGAGAGTGTTGCCACGGTTTTTGTTTGCTAAGCTAGACAGAGAGTGCTTCTGCCGTAACTAGTTTTTGACCATTGTATCTTGGGAGACAGACGTCGGAATTCCTCAAGCACTCGACCTGTGAGGCGGCGAAAATCTGTTTTAAGAAAACTGCTACCGCGCAGGCTTCGGTTTGCTTTCTTTACCATTTTTTTGTATTGTGTATTTCTGTTGTAATTTAGTGGTAATTCTCAGCATGTGTTCTTGGTATATAATTTTGATTTATTTGTGAATTTATGTATTTAATTTCACAATTTGAACAACAATCTTAAAATAGATTATATGTGTTTCCCATGAAATTGAACAAATAGATTCATCTAGTAACTTAGATATATGTATTTATATATATATATGGCTGCTATTGTTCTGTTCCCTGAAAACTTTGTTGTGTTAGATTTATTGAAATAAATAAATAATTGTTGCTTAGTTGTTTATTTGATGTACATGCTAGTCTTACCGAGATAATGTACATGCTAGCCTTACTGAGATAATCCATTGACTTTACATATACAGCTACTTTTTGTATGAGGCATCCATGATTAGCCTATTCATTTATATTCCAAACCCATACTATTTCTTGTATATTAGTGCATGATTAGGAATTTTGGAGCATAGTAGGGCCACTGTTGCATGCTTGCTAATTAAGGGCCAGGTTTGGGTTTTTTTTATTTATTTATTTTTATTCCAATTTGATTTGAATATGTTTCTTTCCAGATTTTTATTAAAGGTTGTATTTTGCTTATTCTAGTAGAATTTTATTTTATGAGCATGATTTTCAAATTTCCTACCATGATTTGCATGCTTCTTTATTTTCTATTTTATAATATAATTTGCATGTATATAAGAGTTTAAATTTATTTTAGTTACCATCGACATGCTAATTAGTTTATACAATTCTAGTATAATTAACATGTTCAATAATTTTTTACATACTAGTTTAATTCACATGTTTATTATTTTCTAAAATTTTAAGATAATTTGCATGTTCTTTATGTTCTAGTTTTTGGTGTGGGTTACATGTTTAATTGCTAGAATTATTTACATGTTTATTGTGAATTAAATTCATTTACAACACGTAGCATTTACTTTGAATTTAATTTAGAGTTATAAAATTTTTTGTAACTTATTTATATTTATTTACATGATAATTGCTAGAGTTATTAGCATGTTTATTGTAAATTATATTTCAGGTAACACTTGCCTATTAATGTAATTTATTTATTTGGAGTTATAAGTTCAAATGTTTATTGTTAATTTCATTCATAACTCATTACTATTAAATTTTTGATTTAATTCTTAGAGTTATGGGTTTTTTTTTTGTAGCTCTTAAGGTTTATTGTTGTAACTCACTTAGCATTTTAATTAGTTAATTTTTATTATTAAATAGTTTGCTGGATGGCTTCAAGTTTCTTTAGATTGTTTGGTTTATATTTTCTTGTGTTTTTTTGGTAACTTTCTTTACCGGAATGCATATGTGAAAGAGATTGGGAAAACAAATACAAAACCAAATGAATAGTCTTTGGGATGTACAAACAAAATTATGGACGACTAACCTATTAATGTAATTTATTTATTTGGAGTTATAAGTTCAAATGTTTATTGTTAATTTCATTCATAACTCATTACTATTAAATTTTTGATTTAATTCTTAGAGTTATGGGTTTTTTTTTTGTAGCTCTTAAGGTTTATTGTTGTAACTCACTTAGCATTTTAATTAGTTAATTTTTATTATTAAATAGTTTGCTGGATGGGCTTCAAGTTTCTTTAGATTGTTTGGTTTATATTTTCTTGTGTTTTTTTGGTAACTTTCTTTACCGGAATGCATATGTGAAAGAGATTGGGAAAACAAATACAAAACCAAATGAATAGTCTTTGAGATGTACAAACAAAATTATGGACGACTAACCTTTATGGTGAACAAGAATAACTAAGCAAGGAAAGGAGTTTAGAGGAACAAAATAATCCTATTTGGATTGGTTTACATTTGTTTAGTAAAGCAGTTTTTCTTTGCTTGGGTTTAGTTGGTTTTTACTAATTGTGTAAAAGAATTTTATTTGCTTGTATTGTTATAGCAATTTTTTACATTACTTGTAATTTTTGTTAGCAAATTTTTAAATGTTAGAAATGGTTGGGAAAATTCTGGGTAAAACCAGAATTTTTTCCTAAGTTTGGTCTATTTTTTAGGTGGGCCCTGTGCGTCAATTTTCGCGGGTCAAAGTGGTAACGCGTTCTATGCCGCGTTGTGATTCACGCGGTATATTCTGAAAGCACCGTGGAGAGGACGAATCTGTCCTAAGGATACGATACAGTGTCGAACACTGGATTTGATCAGATTATTATAAGAAGATATTAATTAAGTAAGTTATTTATTTATTTTCTGTTTTGTTATTATTTATTTAAATCAGATTTTAATTTTGTTTTTGTAACAAAATAAAATCTGTTTTTATTTATTTAATTCTATTTCTAGTTTGATTTTTGTAATCAAACTTTCTCTCTCCTTTCCTATTTTTCTTTTATATTCTGTTTGTCGTTTAGTACCCAAACATAATTAATTAATTTAAATACAGTGAAGATTGTCCAACAATCTTAAGACAGACTCGATTTTGGTATCTTCATTGTATTTAATTTTCTGTGATTTCATAAAGACATATTCTGGTTGGAAAAACAAATAGTGGTTTATGCTATTTGACAGATAGTAGTAATATACTGTCTATTTTCTTTGACAACTAGTAGTAATATACTGGTGTCATTAACAATTGCAGAATATTAATTTGTGTTACACAAAATTATTGTGGTATTTTATTTTTCTAGTTTTAGTAACAAGGAAAATAAAATTATTTTGGTTTATAATTTATTTTCTGATTTTAGTAACTAAAAAATTAATTTGTGTTTTAACTTTTTCTGATTTTTGTAATAAGAGATTATGGCTACTGCAACTGAAATTGCAACTGGTAGTGGTACTCCAATTGTTACACCAACACCGGTCCCTATCCAGAACCATGTTCAAGTACCAATCAATCATGGAAAAAAACCAGAAAAATTTAACGGTACTGAGTTTAAGAGATGGCAGCAGAAGATGTTGTTCTATCTTACAATTCTTAATTTGGCCCGGTTTCTCCATGAAGAGGCTCCAGCACTTAAAGAGGGTGAAAGTGATCGGCAAGTTGTTGCCGCTGTAGATGCTTGGAAACATTCAGATTTCCTGTGCAGAAACTACATCTTTAATAGCTTTGATAACATGCTGTATAATATTTACAGTCCTCTGAAGTCAACAAAAGAATTATGGGATTCTTTGAAGAATAAATACAAGACAGAGGATGCCGGTACGAAGAAATTTGTTGTCGGTAAATTTCTGGACTTTGTTATGGTAGACTCCCAAACGGTAATTTCTCAAGTTCAAAATTTTCAAATAATTTTGCATGATATTCATTCAGAAGGTATGTCTCTTAGCGAGTCTTTCCAAGTCGCTGCTTTAGTTGAAAAGTTACCACCGGCTTGGAAAGATTTCAAAAATTATTTAAAACATAAACGCAAAGAGATGACCATGGATGAACTTATTGTAAGACTAAGAATATAATCGTAAGGCTGAAAAGAGGAATGGGAAAAATCCCATTGAGTCCAAGGCTAATGTGGTTGAACAAGTTCATAAACCACATAACAAAAAATGAAGTTTACTGGAAATGGTCCTAAACAAAGCGACAACAATGGCAACAAGAAATTCAAAGGGAAATGCTATGATTGTGGCAAGACTGGACATCGAGCTTCTGATTGCCGTCGCCCTAAGAAGGATCGTGGAAGTACAAGTAAGAAGACTACCAATCAGGCCAATGTAACTGAACTAGATTACATCTCTGACGGGGTGAATGACATCAACCTCTCTGCTGTGGTGTTTGAGGCTAACTTGGTTGGAAATCCCAAAGAGTGGTGGGTTGACACAGGAGCAACTCGTTACGTATGTGCGGACAAGAAGATGTTCACTACCTACATTGAGGCTGCAAATGGTGAACAACTTTTCATGAGAAATTCTTCTACTTCTACTGTGGCTGGACAAGGAAAAGTGATCTTGAAAATAACATCAGGGAAAGAACTGACCCTCAGCAATGTACTGCATGTACCTGACATCCGGAAGAATTTAGTTTTTGGTTCTTTGTTAAGTAAAAATGGTTTTAGGCTTGTCTTTGAGTCTGATAAATTTGTATTAACAAAGAGTGGCATGTATGTTGGTAAAGGATACATGAGTGATGGTCTCTTCAAACTAAATGTAATGACAGTTGTACCAAAAGTTGCTATGAATAAGAATAACATACCTTTTGCTTATATTCTTGAGTTGAATTTATGGCATGGTAGATTAGGACATGTGAATTTTGATGCTTTGCGTAGATTAATTGGTTTAGATTATATACCAAAATTTGAAATTAATCCTAATCATAAATGTGAAATTTGTGTAGAAGCGAAACTAACTAAGGCTCCATTTAAATCGGTTGAAAGGAAAACTGAACCTCTAGAATTAATTCATACAGATGTATGTGATCTTAAATTTGTTCAAACTAGAGGAGGTAAAAATTATTTCATAACATTTATCGATGTTTGTACAAGATATTGTTATGTTTATTTACTTAGAAGTAAAGATGAAGCCTTAGAAATATTTAAACTCTACAAAACAGAAGTTGAAAATCAACTTGGTAAAACCATTAAAATGGTTAAAAGTGATAGGGGTGGTGAATATGATGCACCATTAAATGAATTTTGTGGACAACATGGCATTATTCACCAAACTACAGCACCTTATTCTCCACAGCAAAATGGAATTACTGAAAGGAAGAATAGAACCCTAAAAGAAATGATGAATGCCATGTTACTAAGTTCAGGCTTACCACAGAACTTGTGGGGGGAAGCAATATTGTCTGCTAATTATGTTCTTAACAGAATACCCCACAAGAAAACCAACAGAATTCCTTATGAATTGTGGAAAGGTCGACCGCCTTCCTACAAATACTTAAAAGTGTGGGGGTGTTTGGCAAAAGTTGAAGTTCATGTTCCTAAAAAGACTAAAATTGGACCAAAAACAATAGATTGTGTGTTTATTGGTTATGCTCAGAATAGTAGTTCATATCGGTTTCTGACTTATAAATTAAAAATGCCTGATATAAATGTAAACACTATTATAGAGTTAATGAATGCTGTGTTTTTTGAACATGTCTTTCCTTACAAGAAAGGACAAGAATTAAGTTCACAGAAAAGAACTTATGATTGTACACAAAGTCAAGAGATTAATGACAATCAAACACAAGAGACTAATAATGGTCTCGACTATATGACTTTGCTTGAAAGTAAAGATGAGACAACCCGTTAGGACGAATCTGTCTTAAAGACCCTGACGTCCATATTCTGAAAACACCGTGGGGAGGACGAATCTGTCTTAAGGACACAGTGTCAAATACTGGACTTGATCAGATTATTATAAGAAGATATTAATCAAGTAAGTTATTTATTTATTTTCTGTTTTGTTATTATTTATTTAAATCAGATTTTAATTTTGTTTTTGTAATAAAATAAAATCTGTTTTTATTTATTTAATTCTATTTTTAGTTTGATTTTTGTAATCAAACTTTCTCTCTCATTTCCTATTTTTCTTTTATATTCTGTTTGTCGTTTAGTACCCAAACAGAATTAATTAATTTAAATACAGTGAAGATTGTCCAACATTAAATTGCTTGTAAAGTTTGGAACTTGGTTTGGTTTTCTATAATAGAAACCAAAGGGTTTAGCCTTGGCTAAATAGTAGTTCTTATTTGTTCAGAAATGACAACTAAGACAGATTTGGTTTCAAACCTTTGGGGTTTGTGGAAATCTTTGGGTTTAATCATTTTATTCCCAAAGTGTTGGAAAACCAAGTTTGGAGAAAGTCTTTGGTTATAATCTGATTATTTCCAAAGTGTTTTGGTTTTGAGAAAAGAAAACAATTTTAGCATTAGCTAAAATATTTCTGATTTTTATTCAAAAATAATGGGCTCAATTCCGGGAGTACCGGTTAACTTTTATGAGTAGTGTAATTCTGGTAGCAAATTTTATTTTCTTGGGAATTGGTTTGTTTTAACTTAGTTCATCCCTTGGAAAACTTAATTCTAAAAAATTGTTTCTCACGCATTAGGAGTCAATATGCTCTTAAAAGTTTTGTCAAAAGGTTAACTGAGTTTTAAGTGAGACCGATGTGACCCCTCCAGGCTTCTTGGGAACATTCTTGACCATGTTCGATTCTAGGTTAATTGGTGAGACAAGTTTTGAATTAAATTTCCAATTATGGGATTTTCTAGTGTTAAGTTCAGTTTCTTCAAAAACAAAATAATGAAATTCTATTGTGATTTTTCAGAAATGGCTTCAAGAGGTGACAGTAGAAATGTTGTTCCACCTGACAACCTTAAGCCTTGCGAGATTCTTAAAGGAAGATCTAGAGAGATCAAGTGTGATTGAAAGAAATAATAAAGATTGCATATAATATCTCTAAATTAACCAGAGGTAATTAGTACTTTATCCTTGTGTCAATTATAGCATAAATGATTGCTATGTGACTTTGCTTGAAAGTAAAGATGAGACAACCTGTTAGGGTGTGCGAATATATTTTTGAATTTTTAAATTCTAAATATATTCTTAAATTGGTGGCTCCTAGTGAGTACAAGATCATTAACCACAAAGATAGAAAACTGGTGGTTCCTAAGGGGTGTAAGACCACTGGCTACATAGTTATGAGATTGTGGTTCCTAGTAATGAACAGATTACTGATCACATGTCTTGATAGTTCCCAGTAGTGGAGAGACTACTAATCATATGTCAATACATAATGATTCCAAGTAATGAAAGAATCTATTGCTCCTATGTCAGGACGTTGTGATTCCTAGTAGTAAAGTGACTATTGATCACAGGTTAAGACATTGTGATTCCTAGTAGTAGAAAGTCTACTGACCATATGCTGAGAAATTAGTGATTCCTAGTGATAAGACTACTGGCCGTGCTATGAAGCCTCGAATAGTAGACTATTGAACACTGGATTTGTGTTTCCTACTAGTAAGACTATTGGCTTCAGAGTAAATCAATTGATGACATTCTGGGAATGTATTTAATTGTGATACGATTTTGAGAATTTCATAATCATTGTGACACAAGGAATTGTTTAAAGACCCAGTATGAATTTTTGGAAAAGGCCAAAAGCCTTTATATAAATTCTACAAATGTGGGAGTGTCATCCAAAAAGTGATAATACCAAAACCCAAGAGGGTTAGGATAAGCCTAAAAATCCGTTGACTTTGTATGCACATAATAACAGTGCATATCAATTTCTAGTGTATAGGTCTGTTATTCCAGATATACACAAGAATAATATCATGGAATCAAGAAATGCATCTTTATTTGAAAATGTATTTCCTTGTCGTCTCCAAAAAGGGATTTAGAGTTCCATGAAAGAGGTTGAAGGTGACAATGATCACATAGCTAATCAAATAGATGATCAAGTCGAGGAAGTAGATGAGCCAAGAATGAGTAAAAGGGCTAAGACCGCAAAGTCCTTTGGTCCAGACTTCTTGACTTATATGTTAGAGGGAGAACCTCGAACTTTCCATGAAGCTGTGACTTCATCTGAAAGTCCTTTGTGGAAAGAAACAATTAAGAGTGAGATTAACTCCATCTTACAAAATCATACTTGAGAGTTGGTTGATCTACCCCTAGGTAGTAAGGCCTTGGAGAGCAAGTGGATCTTTAGAAGAAAGATGAAAACAAATGGATCAATTGGTAAGTATAAAGCTAGGCTAGTTATCAAAGGATACAGGCAGTGAGAAGACCTGGATTACTTTGATATGTTTTCACCTGTGACAAGGATTACATTCATTCACATAGTGATTGTGGTAGCAGCTTTACGTGGTCTGGAGATACATCAAATGGATGTAAACATAACTTTCTTAAATGGAGATTTGAATAGAGAAATCTACATGGAGCAACTTGAGGGGTTTTCAGCTCCAGGACAAAATAAGAAAGTCTGTAAGCTCATCAAATCATTGTATGGTTTGAAGCAAGCTCTTAAACAATAGCATGAGAAGTTTGACAACGCTATGTTGTCAAATGGATTTAGAATTAATGAGTGTGACAAGTGCGTATATGTTAAAGACACTGATAGAGGTTATGTCATTTTGTGTCTATACGTTGATGACATACTCATTGTTGGTGGTAATAATGAAATGATTAGAACTCCTAAGAGATTATTAAACTCCAAGTTTGGCATAAAAGGTATGGGCCTTGCAGATGTCATTCTGGGTATTAAGATTACCAGAACATCTAGTGATATTGTACTTTCTCAGTCTCATTATGTTGAGAAGATACTTAAGAAATTTGGTAAATCAGATACAAGTGTGTCTAGGACACCGGTAGACGTGAGTCTACATTTGACCAAAAATAATGGTGAGAGTGTCTCTCAGCTAGAATATTCTCAGGCTATTGGAAGTTTGATGTATCTGATGAGTTGTACAAGGCTAGATATAGCCTACTCTATTAGCATGCTTAGTAGATACATGAGTAATCTGAATGTCACTCATTGAAGAGGCATTATGCGGGTGTTAGGTTATCTACCCTACATCCGGGATTATAGGCTGCATTATAGCAGATACCAGTACTACTAGAAGGGTATAGTGACACTAATTAGATATCTGATATAAAGGACTCCAAATCCACTAGTGGTTATGTGTTTACCCTCGGAGGCGAAGCCGTGTCTTGGAAATCTTCCAAGCAAATAGATCAACGATGGAATCTGAGTTTATTGCTTTGGATAAAGCAACTGAAGAAGCTAAATGGCTTCGCCAGTTCGTTGAGGATATTCCACGTTGGCCAAGGCCTGTGCCTGCTATCTGTTTTCATTGTGATAGCCAATCGACAATTGGACTGGCATAGAGTCATATGTATAATGGAAAGTCTAGACATATCCGTCGTAGACTTAATTCCATGCAATAACTACTCTCTAATGGAGTTGTCTCTTTAGACTATGTAAAGTCTAAGGACAACATTGCAGATCCGCTAACCAAAGAGTTAACTTGAGAGTTAATAGAAACGTCGTCAAGAGAAATGGGGTTAAGGCCTTTAGTAATGTTACTAGAATGGAAAACTCAACCTAGTTGATTGGAGATCCCAAGATCTAGGTTCAAAGGAATAACCTAATTGTGTGTAACGGAGGAGTCACTGTGGAGGTAAATCCTTCTGCCCATTCCTTTATACAGTAATACCCTGTTGGGTGGGAGGTTAAGGTGATGCTTTTAATGACCTAAGTGTTGTGAATAGTCAACCGTTGTATAGAGAAATACCTTATGTAGGTCACCTATGTGAGTGTGAAGTGGGGCTGCTTCTTTAAGAATTGACAAGGCTGAATTCTTTAAAAACACTTACTGAACCAGGCTAGTGCTCAAGGCCGTACAGGGCACACCAGTAAGAACAGAATGGTGGTAGAAGTAATTCTCGTATGAGATCTATTGTCTCAGTTTACATAAATGGAAGAGCAATTCAAGATGTCCTATCCACTGATCAGCTAGTAAACTCGATAGGTTTTCACTGGGAGAGATTCAAAGCCAAAAGCTACCTTCTCTAATGTCGGGGCTAGTCTGTTGTACTCTCTCTGCGAGTCATTATTGTTGAACGGTGTCTGTTTGTTGAATCATTCGATCAATTTTTATTCATGTGGGGAATTGTTGGAAAAAATGGGTTTTTGGTGACTTTAATTAAGTATTAAAGTAGGTCTTAACCATCTGTTGTGTTGGGTCCAAGTGGGTCTAGATACTTTGCAATGAGATCTTTACACCACAAAAAGAATGGCCAAAAATCGTTGAGAATTGAATAAGAAATTGCCTCATGAAGTTAGCTTCATGAAAGAGGTAGTGGGATTAGTGTGTATAATATGTTTGTAACTACTGCAATATTGCAGAGGTTAATGGTGCATTAGTGACTAGCCATAAGGGCTGGAGGCTCCTCTTCACTCCTCTATATATGTATAAATTGAGACCCTCCTGTCTAGTCTCAACACAGAAATTTTTGCTTCCATTTTACAAGTCAGTTTGCCAGAAAGTTCATACAGTGAGAGAGTGTTGCTACGGATTTTGTTCGCTAAGTTAGACAGAGAATGCTTCTACTGTAGCTGGTTTTTTACTATCGTATCCTGGGAGACAGATGCCGGAATTCTTTAAGCACTCGACCCGTGAAGCGGCAAAAATCTGTTTTAAGGAAACTGCTACCGTACAGGCTTCGGTTTTCTTTCTTTATCATTTTATTATACTGTTGTAGACACCCCATTTTTGACCGACCTTAAGACTCAGATGTCACCGATTGAGCGCTCGGTGATGTTGCATGTCGTGCTCGTTCAGAGGTCTCAGAGTCGCGGCCGTGCGCCCTGCCTCCGGGCTTCCGAACTCTCTTCTGTGCCTTGTCTCGGTTTGCGAACCAGACTCGGTTTTCTCTGTTTTCTTTCCTGAGGGGAGGGAATGGTCCCGTAGACTATCTCCCAGTGGCCGTGAGCTACTTTCCGTGGCCGTAGGCCATTTTGCCCATTTCGGAGCCCGGTTCCCGGTTTTCGGAGCCGTTAGGCCGGGTGCCTTGGTTCGGGACCGCCCAACCATCTCCGATTTCTCCGGTTTTTCGCAAGTGCCTCTGTTTTATCATTCCGAGGGACACTGGGGCCTCTGGTACCCGCTTCGTGGCCGAATGCCACTTTCGGTGCCTGCAGCCTATTTTCGGGACCCCGAACTGCGTGATTTGGGCCCCGAGCATTCATTTCGCATCGGTTTTTGTTCATTTTCGGCGCGGACCTTTGTTTTATCATTCCGAGGGACACTGGGGCTCTGGCACCCACTTCATGGCCAAACACCACTTTCGGTGCCTGCAGCCTATTTTCGGGACCCCGAATTGCCTGGTTTTGGCCCCGAGCATTCATTTTGCATCGGTTTTCTCTGATTTTTGGCAGGTACCTCTGTTTTGACATCAGAAAGATCACTGGAGGGTGGAAGGTCAACAATTGTCTCAGAAAACCAGTTTCGCTCCTCCAGAGCCCGTTTTTCTCACTTCCGGGCTAATGTTGAACACCCTAGGGGTATTTTCTTCCAACCAAAGCTACATATTTGTGATGAGGGCACATGGGAGGACACTAAAAAGTCCTGGTCGGCCAGTAATTCAGATTTTCATTTTTGAGCCTCTTCTTCAAATGCAATGTTGTGACTCTTGTTTCAGTGTTGCCAGATTCCAAACCTGGGGCCTTATTCTACACACTTGGGAGGACCCTAAACCATGGTGGTCGGCCAGAATTTTTTGACTTCATTTTTGGGCCATGGCCGGCCGGCCAGGGGGAGTGGCTGGCCGACCAGTTGGGGTGGCCGGCCGGCCACCTTCCAGAAAGTTACCTGGCCGGCCAGCTTTCTGCTTTCCAGCCCTTTACAGCTGTCCAGCTACTTTTTAAAATATCTCACCCCTCCGGGAGATATTTTGGGAGGGAAAGCTTGGATGCATTTCCCTCCCCTTTTACACCCTTTCTTGCCTATTTGAGGGGCTGGACAGCTCCTTCCCTAGGGTTACAAGATTTCATCTTAGAAGCCTCTCTCTAAAATCCTTCATTTCCATAGCCAAAAATCCAAAAAACTTTCAAGTTTCTAGCTCTCCTCTTCATCAACCCTAAGCCTCACCATCACCATTACCATTCCAGCAGCAAAGGAAGGTTCTCCCAGGGCCAAGAAGCAACAAATTCAAGCCAAGAAGTAGCAACAATTGGATCTTCAAAGGTAAACCTCAAATTCAATCTTTCGTGTCATTTTCTTGCTTCCTATTTCTACCCTACTCGCCTACTGTTTTGGGCTCCGACCCCTACTGGTTTTAGGCTCATTTTGAGCCCCTCTACAACATTGTAGAAGGGCTCAACCTTGTTTGATGCTTCTATATACCACTTGTTTCAATATCAACCTTGTATATCATAATCTTGCATGCTATTTTGGCTTATATACATTTGTTTTTTGGGCTCCGACCCCTACTAGTTTTAGGCTTATTTTGAGCCCCTCTACAACATTGTAGAAGGGCTCAACCTCATTTGGTACTTCCATGCATGACCTATCATTATAGCCTTCTTTTGGTTCATATATTGCATGCTATTTTGAGCATATCTAAATACTGATTTTGGGGATGTCATTCACTGTAAATATGCATATTTTTGGCTCCTCTTTAATGTTGTAGAACTGTGTTTTTCAGTTTGAGCATTGTAGATACCACTTGCTTTGTAATTCTCCTCTTTTTCCCCATTTTTGCATGCTATTTTTGCCATATTTGTGGTTGTTATTTAGCCTTGTTTTGTACTGGAAAAATGCCATATTTGGGACTGCCTTGCTACTGTTTTTGCTGTCATGTATCAATTTTGCATGTTTAGTATAGCTGTAGGCCATTTCGGGGGCTTAATATCGCATTTCGGGATGATTTCATGCATTGGTTGTCATTTCCTATCATTTCGGGGCTGTTTTCCCCTTCATTTAGGTGCTGAAATTTGGTTTGCATGCTTGCATATCATTTCCCGTGCCATTTCATGCCTTTGGGCCATGCCTCGATTTGCGTGCCTGTGGGCACGCACTTCGAGGCACCTCCGTTTTCATCCGACGGCATCTGATGCGAGTGTGGCTGAGGTCCGCTCATGTGAGTATAAGCCCAATTTGCATTTCCATCTCATTTTATCATTGCCTCGGTTTGCGTATCCGTGTGCATGCATTTCGAGGCACTTCGGTTTTATCCGATTTGCATCTCACATCATCGCCTCGGTTTGCGTGTCCGTGTGCACGCATTTCGAGGCACTTCAGTTTTATCCGATTTGCATCTCACATCATCGCCTCGATTTACGTGTCCGTGTGCACGCATTTCGAGGCACTTCAGTTTTATCCGATTTGCATCTCACTTCATCGCCTCGGTTTGTGTGTCCGTGTGCATGCATTTCGAGGCACTTCAGTTTTATCCGATTTGCATCTCACATCATCGCCTCAGTTTGCGTGTCCGTGTGCACGCATTTCGAGGCACTTCAGTTTTATCCGATTTGCATCTCACATCATGGCCTCGGTTTGCGTGCCCGCGTGCACGCTTTTCGAGGCATCTCGTTTTCATCTCATTTTCCCAGTATAGTGCATACCAGGTTGTATCTTAGATTTCATTCATGAATTTTCTCAGTTTGCGTGCATGCGGGCATGCATTTCGAGGCACTTCATTTTCAATAGCATCGTGCATGCTAGAATTGTACATTAGTTGCATTTCATGCATATCATGCATATTGCACGGGAAACGAGGTATGTTTCGCACCCCGAGTGACGGAACGTGTTTCAATTCCCCAGTCACCGACACTCCGGATTACCCATGATGGAGCTAGGTTTTCATTGTAGCTTTCATCTGCGTTCATCCTATATTGAGTTGTGCAATTCGGCTCCTCAACCATCATGCATCGATATGCATGATTGGTGGGACGAGGATCGAGGCATGTATATATTTGTGAAATACATTGCTATGCCCCTTTCCTGCTCTCTGTTGCAGTAAAATCAAGGATCAGCAACTTTTCGGAGTCTGGCACGCATTTCGAGAAACATTGCGAACAGAGGCTAATCGGGGCATCCCAGTGGATTTCCGCGCCAGGCAGCCCAACATGCATCATCTGTTGGAATCAAGGCAGTCCCTGACTTGCACGCCAGTTTTACAGTTTTCTTAGTTTAATTTGTTAATTAATTAGAAATCTGTATTATTCTTTTATTCGGACTGTTATTATTTTATTCGGACCCTCTGCGCGAGGGCAATGCTGTAATAAGGGTGTGTGAGTGTGATGTATGTCTTCCAACCCCCATTTCTTTCTCCCTTTTATTTATCAGCTTACAATGGTTAGATATAGGGCATGTTTCAATTAGCATACAGTATGACAGCATGTTTGCATCATTCATCTGTTTTGCACGCACCGGGCTCGGCGCATCATACAAACTGCATCTGTATTTCAATTCCAAGTTGAATACATGTTAGTTGTAGCATTTCACATACCATGTTTAGAATAGCCGAGCCTGCTATAGTTGCATTTTGCATGTGTTGCATTAGGCATTTTAGCATATTTAGGATTCATGCATGATTTCTAACCGGTTCCTGTTTTGGCTTGGAGTACTCGGTAAGTTTTATGCTTTAGCATCCTTGCATGCGTGTGAGTGTTGCCATGATAGCATGCTTGCCATGAGGCTATTTGCTTATGTGATATAACTGCCTGAATGCCCGTGGGTGGAGGTTGAGTTATTTGAATTGGGACAATGCATTGACTGTTTGTTTTAAGCCCACTAGATAGTGGCAACATCACTATTTTCTAAGCCCACCTGAGGGTGGCAAATCCGCATTTTAGCCTACCTGCGGGTAGCACCATCACACCATTTTCAAACAAACAAACATGAAATGTTTTGTTCCAATTCAGACGGCCCAGTCTATACTTGTTTGCTGCGAGCATCACATAGTAACCTAGGCTAATAGCCGGAATAAGAGCATACAATGTTTTCAAAAGCAGATATCATGGTTAGTAGAGGCCGGTCTTTGACTGGGCGAGCGGGGGTGCTCACGATGTGACCTTCCCCAATCGTACCCAAGTTCCCGAGCCAACTTTGGTGATGACGGACACGTGGCCTTTGGCACCGAGTTAAGGTTTCCTAAATTTCCCATTTAAAAAATATTTAGGTGGCGACTCTGTTATCTGGCAAAGCAGTCCATGTTTGACACTTCTTTCAAAAAAATCCGTTTTCAAAACAATTTGCCGGATTTGGACTCTTTGGTTCAAGATTTAGAACCGCAACAAAATCGAGTCCGAACTGTAGCGAGGTCCCTCGCGGGCTTGTTACAGTTTCTGGCGACTCTGCTGGGGATTTAGAGAACTTGACTCGAACTCATGATATCTGTTTTTGACTACACCTGTGTGTTTCTTTGCATTGCATTTGCATTGGTGCGCCTAGGACACCGTGTTTGCCATATGCCATTCCCGAACGATTTGCCGGAGGCTTGTCTTGTCAAGTCATGTCCATAAGGCTGATCAGCTCTGGGCTCTGACAGCATGGGAACACAAACCCCGGTTTTACCGAGGCACCCTTTTTGACCATTCGACCTAGTGCATATTCGGATCCATAGTGACCATTCCAAACTAGGACAGGTTGCTTACCCGTTTATAGGTTGTTTGAAGCCGCTGTGTGCGTAGTGAAGCCCTAGTTCCTGACAAAATAGGACAGGGAAACCCTACCCCAACATAGGGGTGTTTTGGCTCTCACTTATCTGTTATGTGCTTGCTAGAGTGCGTCTCTACAGGGAATGCATGTATCAGTTTATGAGTCACATCAGGCCTGCGGGCATCAGTTTATGAGTTTGGATATCAGTCCTGCGGGCATCTGTTTTTGAGATTAAGTATCAGGCCTGCGGGCATCAATCAGTATCTGAGAATCAGTTGTCTGCGGATATCCGATTCAGTTTTAGGGAACAGTGATACAGGAACAGTGATCAGTGGTTGAGGACAGTATATTTCCAGCTTATCAACTGCGTGTTGTATGCCCGACTGTGTGTTGTGTATATTTAATTTAAGCTGTTATGCTGCCCGTTTTTCTGGTTATTTATTTCTTTTTCGCTTTATTTATCTTTTGTTAGGGCAGTTTGTGGCACAATTGCTTCCGAACCATCAGATATTCCCCAAGCACTTTGGACACGAGGTCGCCGACTTATTCGATCCGAGGATCTAGTTGACGGACATCCGGTGTTCCATTCACTACCCCCGGTTATCAGGAGAAGGCCGAGAAGGCGCAGTCCGTCTGAGCAGAGATCATCAGGGCAGAGGCCTACCCTAGCAGTGAACAATTCGACTGAGGTTGCTATTTCCGCTATAGAGATATACTTGCCAGTTATTCAGATGGAACATCAGGATACATCAGGGATGGAGGCGATGATGCGCCAGATGAATGAGAGCATGAAACAAATGCAAGATGATGCTATCCGCCAAGCGGAATTTTCTAAACAACAGGCCGCTGTCATGGCCCAGCAGTCTGAGCTGATCACCAGATTACAACAGCAGAATGCAGCATCTGCTTCACACCAGGTCCCTCCTCCACTAGGGGCGCATCAGATTCCCCCTCCACCAGCGGCTCCACTGCCGGAGCAGGCACCCACTGGCCAGAATACCCTGCTAAATCCTCAGAATGCCCCTCCAAATCCTCAGAATACCCAGAACACCCAAAATACCCTCCCAAATCCACAGAACGCTCCGCCAAACTTCCAAAACACTCAAGAGGACACGAGTCTTCCAACGGGGCTGGCTCCGCCCCCGCTTCCGCCGCAACTGTCCAAGAATCTTACACCTAATCACCCGGACTCTCCATTTGAGTTCGAGGTAGACCAAACAGCTCTGAAATTGAGCAAATTGGAAAAGCTCTTCAAGAAATCACAGGGGGTGAAGGCCATCCCAGATATTGAAGACGGCTATACTGACGTGGCCGTGACACTGCCGGACAGATTTAAGATGCCGCAGATTGATCGTTTTGACGGATCAGGGGATCCTATGGTCCATCTCCGGCTATTTTCAGACGTCTTGAGGCCGATGGGCCTAACCCGACCGCAAAAGCTTTCTTTATTTGGCAGAACTTTGTCAGGGGTTGCGGCCATCTGGTACGCAAAATTGGAAGATGATGTGAAGAGAAATTGGGATGAGCTAGCCGAAGCCTTCGTTGCACAATATTCATATAATACTCAGATCGAGATTACAACACGTGATCTCGAAACGACGAGGCAGGAACAAAAAGAGACTTTCTCTGATTTTGTAACTCGGTGGAGAGCAAAGGCATCGATGATGACCTTAAGGCCAACTGATAAGGATCAAATCCGGATGATTGTGCGCAATCTCCAACCTAAGTTAATGCAGAAAATGATCGTACTCCCTTTCCCCACCTTCTCAGATTTACACGAGATGGGGGTACAGATCGAAGATGCGATGAAGCAAGGATTGATCGATCAGGATCGGGAGCAGCCCCGAAGAACATTCAACCGTAATAACAATGCGGGCCCGAGTGGCTCCGCCAACACAAGGACTACAGAGGTCGGTATGGTCACCACCACTCCCCCTCCCCAACCAAGGCCCGCAGCGGCCACACCTTTTTCTGATGCATCTGGGAGCAGTAACCAAGCTTCAAGATACCAATCCAGGGGTCAACGAACCTTTTCCCCACTACATATGCCTTTGTCCAAAGTCCTCGGGGTTCTAGTCAGAAAGGGGCATCTGAAACCCTTGGAACCGAGGCCCCCTCCAAATCCACTCCCCCCTTCCCACAACCCAGCCAAATATTGCAAATACCACCAGCAGCATGGTCATGATACCGACCAATGTTACAGGCTGCGTCATGAAATTCAAGACCTCATTGACAAAAACATCATTCTACCTCTCGAGAGACCCAACGTCACAACTAACCCACTCCCAGCACATAACCAAGATCCACCCAAAAGAATCAATCTCATCCAAACTGGGGACGTGTCTTACAACCCTAGTATCTACATTACTCCCTCCCACCTACCCAAGCCAAAGGTGATCCTTCCTGATAGCACTGACTTGTGCATGATGGACACCTCCACAACCCAACCTGAGCCAAAGGTGATGACCACCGAAAATGGAACGGGGCAGGCTTCCGAGGAGAGCAAAACTGTTGAGTCTGGGGTGGAGCAGTCTGAGAGTTTAGCTGGCAGAGCTTATGATCCGAGTGAATATATCTTGTCAATGGGCCAGCCTAAGCTGAGTGTGGGGTTGCCAGAGAAGACTGAACTGTGCATGATCCGGGGGGGCAGACTTGAACAAGGGGCAGATGATCTGACAACGATGGAAGAGGACTTCGCCAACCTCCAGTTTTTCAACGACCAAGAATCAGGGGATGCATCAATCAACTGGTTCGAATACGAGGAGTCAGCGGAAGTTATTGGGTGGTTAGATGATCAGCCAGACATCGTGGAATTTCAATCAGAGCAAGGCCCGGTAGGGGCAAAAGTACCATTTGTGGCCGGAAGGGCCGAGAGTCAGATCGAATTGCCGGAGAGCGCCGGTACGAAGAATTTCGCTCAGGAGCAAGACATTTTGAAAACCGAACAATTAACGCTGGAGGAACAAGAAAAGAAATGGGATTCTGAGAGGATCCGAAAAGCAAAGAACCATGAGGAAGTTGAAAGTGCTATAAGCACGAAAACTCAACATGCTGCGAGCATGTGGGAGGAAAACGCTGAGAGTGCAAACATGCCCGAACCAGACAGGTGCCTGTTAGACGCTAATGGGATGTGGTGGGAAGATGACGACTTGTATCTCGCCCACACAGACGAAGATTGGGCGGGTGGCCAACCAGACAGCACCTGGTACCTCGAAGAGGTAGACCATATGACTAGGAGTGGGCGGTATTTCAAGCCTCCACACCTTGATCAACCCGAAGCATCGGGGAAAGATAAAGAAGCGGAGAAACAGAGAGAGAAACAAGTTGAAGAAGAGGCTGTACTGAAGCAGTTAAAGAAAATACAAGCAGACATCTCCATCTGGGGACTGCTTATGGCTTCAAGGGTGCATAGACAGGCTGTCCTATCTGCTATGGACAAGGCCAAACTCTCCATCGAAACTACGCCAGAGCAGCTGGTTGGGCTGGTTTTTCCGGGAGGAGGTTCCCCCGGCATTGACTTTTTCAGACAAGGAGCTGCCGCCTGAGGGCGTGGATCATAACAGACCCCTCTACATCTCTGTAGAATGCAGGGACAAATGGATTCCGGTGGTACTAGTTGATACCGGGTCCGCTATGAATGTCTGCCCAGCCAGAACGGCGTATGCAATTGGGCTGAAGCCTGCAGACTTCACACCGACCACTCAGGTAATCAGAGCCTACGACAATACAAGTAGGGATGTCCTAGGGACAGTAAAAATCCAAACCAAGATTGGGCCTGGACAACACGAGGTAGATTTTCATGTCTTGGAGGTCCCAGCATCCTTTAACATGCTTTTGGGGCGACCCTGGTTGCATCAGGTAAAGGCCGTCTCCTCCACTCTACATCAAATGGTGAAATACCCCTATGGAAAGGGAGTAGCCATTGTGTTTGGGAACTCATCAATCCATCCCCCTCCGGAGATATCTACGCCAGTCTTAGAGATTGAACACGGCATGGAGGACGTGTTTATATCGGGATTTACTTTGGCTGAGGCCCGGGTGGTTCAAAACATTATGGCTGTGAATGAGGGTGTGTATGTCAGCGCTCAAGCCGTCTACCTCATGAACAAGCTACAACATATACCCGGGATGGGATTGGGAAGAAGCGGCAGGAAAGGAGTCGCAGCGTTGGCCGAAGTGCCACACAATCCACATACCTTTGGACTGGGTTATCTGCCCACCAAAGAAGATTGGGCAAGGAAAGGGAAGGAAATGGCCGGCAGAGCCAGAGCGAAGCAGGCTGGGAAGCCTTTTGATCTGATGCACAGGCCCATCCAGGGTACCCTGAACGGACGCTTTGTCCGGGAGGGAGAAGACTTTCCATTTTGCGGCTTCCCAGAGCCGTGGCTGAACGCGGAGAAGAAGCGCGTGCCAGGCTTCGAGATCTTTTTCGACCTGCAACTATCCGGGGATGACGTTGCCGCAGAGCAGACAGACCCAACAACTGAGGTTGAGCAGAATAAGACAGTGCATCCTGAGGGCATTGAATTTGAAATGGGGGTAGCACTGGCATGTCTCCTCTCTGATCCTCCGATCGACCAAGAGTGCTTGGGGGATAACTTTGTGGTTTCCATGATTGGGAATGAAACGGCTGCGAGCCGACCAACAGCTATCTTGGATGCATCAATCGCACCCTCCCTCACCTGGCAATACGAGGAGGGATTTCTGTCCAGCAGCACCGGGTCAGGTAGTGAGCCGGAATCTGATTCCACCGAGTCTTGTGAGTCGGAATCAGGTTCCAGCTTGACTGAGTCTGAGTCTGGTACTCCTGGGGATGTTAACCCGGATGCCACGGTCTTGTCCAGGTCGTCTTTTTCTTTCTCATTTGAGTCTATTGTAACCGAGGACGATTTGGATGAACTTAATGAGAATCAGGCAACTGTGGTTTCTGAGTACTTTTCCGTGCCCCTAATTTATTGTATTAATTCAGACTTTCAAAACTTTGATGAAAACGAAGAGGACGAAGTTCCTCCGGTTTTACAACGTTTAATTGAACAGGAGCAGGAGAGATTTGTTAAGCCATTAATGGATGAAATCATTTCCGTGAACATTGGTACTGAGGAGGACCCGCGGCTGGTCCAGATCGGGTCCACGTTGTCTTCGGAGGAACGCGAGCGCTTAGTCGCTTTATTAAAAGATTTCAAAGATGTTTTCGCGTGGTCCTACGAAGACATGCCTGGAATCGATCCTGAGATTGTATAGCATCGGATCCCCCTTGACCCCGAGGCCCGACCTGTCAAGCAGAAGCTCAGAAGGATCCGCCCAGACTGGGCCCTCAAGATCAAAGAAGAGGTCACCAAGCAAATCGACGCAGGCTTCTTGCTGGTATCCGAATACCCGACTTGGTTGGCCAACATTGTGCCGGTGCCAAAGAAAGATGGCAGGATCCGGGTGTGTGTAGACTTCAGAGATCTGAACAGAGTTAGTCCGAAGGACGACTTTCCTCTACCGCACATCGATGAGTTAGTGGACTTCACAGCAGGGCACGCTTTGCTCTCATTCATGGATGGCTTCTCAGGGTACAATCAGATAGTGATGGCACCCGAAGACCGGGAAAAGACTGCATTCACCACCCCGTGGGGAACATACTGCTACCGGGTAATGCCGTTTGGGTTGAAAAACGCTGGAGCTACTTATCAACGGGCCGCGACCACAATACTACATGATATGATCCACAAAGAGGTTGAGGTGTATGTGGACGACATGATTGTCAAGTCCAAGGAAAGAGAGGGCCACTACACCGCCTTGCACAAGTTTTTCCAAAGGATCAGGGAATTCCGGTTGCGGCTAAACCCTCAGAAATGTACGTTTGGTGTTACAGCGGGAAAAATGCTGGGGTTTCTGATTACACAAAGGGGCATCGAGGTCGACCCTTCCAAAATCAAGGCCATCTTAGAAATGCCACCACCAAGGACTGAAAAGGAGGTGCGCGGCTTTCTGGGTAAAGTGTAATTCATAAGACGGTTTATTTCAAAACTAACCTTGACTTGTGAACCACTTTTTGGTCTTCTGAAGAAAGGAAAGAAGTTCCAATGGGACGGCCGATGTCAAGCTGCATTTGAACAGATTAAAGAGTATCTACAGAACCCGCCCGTGTTATCACCACCAGAACCGGGGAAACCGTTGATTTTGTATCTGTCAGTGACTGAGACTACAATGGGCTGCATGCTCGCGCAAGAATCAGAAGACAAGGTGGAAAAGGCCATCTACTATCTGAGTAAAAAGATGCTAGAATATGAGACCCGGTATACACCGTTGGAAAAGGCTTGCTTAGCTCTGGTATGGGCTACCAGGAAGCTGCGGCACTACTTGTTAGCTCACTCTGTAATGTTGGTTTCACGACTTGATCCCATCAAATATCTCTTCGAGAAACCAGCACTTACAGGTAGGCTAGCCCGTTGGTTGCTGTTGCTCTCCGAATTTGATCTCACATACGTCACACGCAAGTCAGTGAAAGGAAGAGCAGTGGCAGAGTTCCTTGCCGACCATCCGGTTGAGGGGGATGAAGCAGTTGAGTATCTATTCCCAGATGAAGCAATTCTGTATATCGACGATGAAATTTGGACGATGTACTTTGATGGAGCGTCAAATCAACATGGGTATGGGATAGGAGTGTTGCTGATAGCACCCGACAATTCCCGTATCCCTCTAGCCTTCAAACTCCGGTTCAAAGTCTCGAACAACGAAGCTGAATACGAGGCGTGCATTGCTGGATTAGAAGCAGCCCTAGAACTAGGGGCAAGACGGCTGGACGTCATTGGGGATTCGAACCTTGTTGTGTCTCAAGCTAAAGGAGACTGGAAAGTAAAAGAGGAAAATATGATGATGTATCACCAGACCTTGGACTTGCTGATTCCTCGGTTTGAAAAGTTAAGTTTTACTCATCTACTGAGAGAGAACAACAAGTTCGCAGACGCTTTAGCAACTCTGTCATCTATGATAGACATCCCGTGTGGAGTCCGAATGCGTCCAGTCATTATTGATCAGAAATTTGCACCTGCCTATGAGTCGATTGCAGCCATAGATGAAGTTCAGGATGAACACCCTTGGTATCACGATATCTGGAATTTCTTGGAGAAAGAAGCGTACCCGCCAGGGGTAAATGCCAAAGACAAAAGGGCAATAAGAAGATTGGCCGTTCAGTTCATCATCTGCGGGGGTAAACTGTATAAAAGGGGTCATCTGGGAATGCATAAACTGTGTGTTGATGCAGAAGAGTCAAAGCGTCTGATGGAAGCCATCCACGGAGGAGAATGTGGAGCACACATGAATGGGGTCATGCTGGCACGGAAGATTCTCAGACAGGGTTATTACTGGTCCACCATGGAGGAGGATTGTATTGGTTTCGTCCGGCGATGTCACAAATGTCAGATCCATGCGAATCGCATGAACATCCCGCCATCAAAGCTGTACAACATGACTTCGCCATGGCCATTTTCAGTCTGGGGAATTGATGTAATCGGGGCTGTTACGCCAAAAGGGTCGAATGGGCATGAGTTCATCCTCGTAGCGATAGATTACTTTACAAAATGGGTTGAGGCCCAGTCTTATGCGGTGTTGAAGGCTTCGCATGTTGCAAAATTTATCAGGAACAACATCATCTGTCGCTACGGAGTCCCAAATGAAATAGTTTCGGACAACGGTTCCCACTTCAAGAAGGAGGTAATTGACTTGTTGGAGAAATACAATGTGGCTTTTCATAAGTCATCTACTTACCGGCCGCAAACCAACGGAGCAGTTGAGGCCGCCAACAAGAACATCAAGCGCATACTGCAGAAGATGGTGGAAACCTACCGGGACTGGCCAGACAAGCTGCCGTTTGCTCTATGGGGCTACCGGACTTCAATAAGAACTTCTACAGGGGCGACTCCGTATTCATTAGTCTATGGGATGGAGGCCGTTCTACCAATTGAGATTGAGGTTCCGTCGTTGAGAGTATTGGCCGAGTGCCAAATAGCCGAGGCAGATTGGCAACAGAATAGATTCGAGGAACTCATGCTTTTTGATGAAAGAAGGTTGAAGGCACTGTACCACGTTTAGGGTTATCAACGCAGAATCGCCCGGGCTTTTAACAAGAAGGTTAAGTCCAGGAATTTGAAAGAAGGAGATTTGGTGCTCAAGGACAACCGAGCTCCCATCCACGACCCAAGGGGCAAGTTCAGACCCAATTGGACTGGTCCCTACATCATCAAGTCAATCTGGTCAGGTGGGGCTGTGGTTCTGATGGATCTAGATGGCTTAGAGTTCTCCCAACCGATCAACATGGACAAGTTGAAGAAATACTACCCCTGAGAGGCTCGCTAGGCCGAAAACCTGAAAGGGCGACCTAGGCAAAACTCAGAGCACAGAAAATTTGAAATTATAAAAACTGAGCTCGCAAGGTTGAAAACCCGCAAAGGGCAGCCTTGGCAAAAGTTAGAGCGCAAAAGGAGAGTAAAAATTCCCGAGCGAACCTAAGCCTGAACTACGTAAGGCTTGATTCCCATCTTCGGGATACGTAGGCAGCTTCATCCTGAAGTTCAGCCATAATCTTTTTCCCGATCAACTTTGTCCATTTGATCGTCTCAGTCATCTCTATTCATCAGCATTTATCGCAATCTCTGGTATAGTGCTATTCAAACTAGGGGCAACTTTCCGTTGCAATGGAGTGCTGCGGTACCATTTCAAACTAGGGGCAACTTTCCAGTTGCTAGGATCCGGGGTTGTGCGTCTTAGTGACAGATCTCAGGCGTGTCCAGTTCTGATCCATATCGAAAATAGTTTTGAAAAGTTTTAATAAAAGTTGACTTTGTTCAAATTAATCTTTTCACAACTAAGACCATTTTTGGACCAAAACGGGAAATTTTCAGTACCACAACCTTCAATTTCATTGATTTCAAAACAGAGTTCTCCTGCTCTTGCATACAATTGAAGTTGCTTTTATTACATTCATAACAAAAACTTGAAAGTACTAATAAAGCAATAAATCTGGGGCATAGTCAAGTCAGGTGTCCCTGCGCCCCCTCCCAGAGCTGGTTGAAGCCACTGATGCCAGCCTAGGCCCAACCTGTGCTTCCTCGTTGAGCCAATCCCAGCACTCGTCAGACAAAGTGCAACTAAAAGTAAGGGCAGGGGCCAGAAGCTCTCTAACTCTCCATGCTGCGGCCTGTCGAGCCAGCTGTGCGCCTCGAACTGGAAATGTAGCCGGATACTCTATCCCCTCCGGTGGGCAAGTCTGATCACGGCCAAATTGGTGCAGAATACGGAATGGGAAATAGAACACACAGTGAGTCAAACCGATCAGTCGAATCCCGACCTGCCGTGACATGCTATAGCTCATTACCGGGAGATTGAGCCAAGGACAACGCCACGCAATGCGATCTGCCGACAGGTTGCACATCCATTCAAACCACCAGCTCTCGTCAGGAGCATTGACTAGGCGTTGCCGAAAGAAGTAGCCACGGGCTGAGTAAGCAGGACAAGAATCCACAACTTGCAATTTATCCATCAACCATATCTGGGGAGGGATGAAAAATGAGAGAATAAAGAATAGAGAGATGTGCGATGAGAGAAAAGTAAGATAAGGGTTTTGTGAGAAAAACCGAGCCCGAGGGCCGAGTGATGTGAGCAAATATACATGTGAGCTTGGGTAGGAAACATTACCTGTAGCAGTAGTGGACTCCCTGCGAACCTGGTGGTCTCCCGGCAGTGGAAAGCATCCAAGCCCATCAGTGTCTCGGCCAGAGTCATGGCAATGCAACTCTTTCCTTCTCTCAAACCTTGGGCGACTTCAATCAAACGGATGCTAGCTCCTCCGGGGCCCGAGACAAACAGAAAATGAGATAGTAGGCACAAGCAGAGGGCGTGCTGCCGGAAGCCTTGCCAATAGTGGTTGCTGCGGTCACCGGCATCAGAAAATCGGTAAATCAGGCTCGGAATATCCAACATGCCATCACCAATCAGAGATCTAGCATCATGCGCATTAAGACCGCACATCCGCCCTAAGGCCTGGGCATAGCCAAAATTGAGCTGGGGCAAGATTTCCTCGCCTCGTTCGGATTCCATCAAGGCTTGAAAATCTTCAAAAGTGGGACATACCTCTTGCCCTCCGAAGCTGAAGACGTGCGTCACCGGGTTCCAAAACCTTGCCGCGGCGTAGAGGAAAGGAAGATGCAGTGGAGTCCGGCCCAGCGTGAACAGTGCATTCAAGCCAAAACCCCGGAAGTTCAACTTCTCCGAGCCATCTAAAGAAGAAATCCAAGATGTGAGATTTTCTACGAGAAATGCCTCCATTTTTGTGAGGAAAGGTGATGAAATGAATGAGTTCTAAGGGTGGGGCTTTTATAGAGGGGCAAAACACTATTCAAAGGACATGTGTCAAATTTCTGGAGGTTACGGGGGAAGTGGCCGGCCGGCCACCTATCCTAGTAGGCCGGCCACCCTCTAATCTCTAGCTACAAAATGTTTTCGGCCATGCATTGGTCCTGTTTTGGCCGCCGGAAGGAAGTTTGAGGCACTTTCATGCATCGGGAATGTCGAAGGCCTCCATTTCTCTCGGTTACGGGTGCGTTCCATCATCCGGATTGTCCGTCCGAAGTATGTTATGTTGTATTTTGCTTATCGAGTTGTTGTTCTGTTTATCGAGTTGTAAGTTTTGTCGAGCTGTCGCATTTTGTGTTTTGAATTGTTACTTTTTGGTTACGCAATTTTGTTAAGTCTTGTCTATTGAGTCGTTAACATTGTTGTACTTTGTTTATCGAGTTGTAAACTTGCTAAGATTCTGTTATTTCTCAGTGAGTCGGGTTGTTTTGATTTGTCGCGTCGGTTCATTACCTGACTCGGTAAATACACAAGGCACATTTCCATTCAATTCCATTTTTGTGCAAAATGATGCGATGCCATACTAGGAGTTTCAAATGCAAGCACATTTTCAAAAGCTGTTTCATTCCATCATGTTTTACAACAAAATAAAGGTACAAGTTTTACAGGAAATAAAACTGCCTAATAATGTGCAAAGTGCTACAAACTACTAGCAAAAAGTAAAATAAAGCAGGAAATAACATCAGTGTCCTCGGGAACGGGAATGAGGAGGCCCTCTCATCCTCTTCTGCGGGATAACCTCTGCACCATCATCACCATCCGGATCAGAGCTGTCATCCTCCGGATCCCCCTCAGCCTCGCCTCCGCTCCCGGAACCAAGACCAGAGCCTCCCTCCCCAGGAGATGTCTCTGACACACGGTCTGCAACCTCCTCCTCCTCATCCTCGACAATGGGTGCCCTGCGTCTGCGAGACGACCCTGCTCCTCGAGCTCCTCGGTAAGGCCTGGATGGCCCAGCTCCTCGAGGCCCAGTACCTCGAGCAGGTCTAGCGCCTCGACCTCTCTGAGAAGGCCCTGGTGGCCCGCCTCGCGCCGGAGCATATACGGGAGGCATCTGAAAATGAAAAGTGCAATACATCAGTTCAAACATAAAAAGCAGGTGCAAGTACAGTATGTGAGTGGGGTGTGGGCCAGATGCGTTCTACATAGCCTATCAGTGTAGCAGAATGCTCAAAACCAGCATTAATAGAAATATGATAAATACAAGAGAGATGAAGGGTACCTGGAAGCCCATGATGGACATCTGTGCCTCTCTATGCAGGACCATCCCCTCAAGTGAGGCTACCACCCCGAGCATCTGATCTATGTACTCCCGAGGTGGCTGCAGATACAAGCTCAAGTCATCAATAAATAAGCAACTGCCGAAATGTTTGTGTGATAAATGAAAAATGGTAGAACATACCGGTGGTGAGTCAGGATCACTGACATATCTATGACCAGGCATCGGAGGCTCCATAGGGATCGGAATCGGAGAAGTAGTCCCATACTGCCAACTCGTCAACTCAGTCGGCATATCTGGCCATCCAGGATGATCGAGAGTCGGAGGGATCGGAGGAATCGAACTACCTCTACCCCTAGACGCACCAGCCCTGCTAGAAGAGGGGATGTCTGCAGCACGGGCACGACTCGAAGATGGTGTGCCAGTGGACCTCAGTGGTGGAGCCCGTACTCCCGTCAAGGGGGGCATCAGATATATGCGGCGATAGGTGGCGTAGTTCCCCTCAATGAGATGTAATAAAGCATCGGTGCCCTGCATGTCCCTAGTGACCTCCTCAGTAGTTAGCCTGTTGGCAGTCCGCATAGTGGGTGGAGGCACAGCAGGGGGGTCCTGAGAATCATACCCCCACACCTGACGCTGAAAGCGTTCCCCCAGGAACCAAGCCCTGCCGACTGGTCCCTCGAGCAGGAACCTATACTGGGAACTAGTCGACCCTCCGGGGGTACTGATTCTCGAGATCGTCGCCAAAGGCTGCCCAGGGTTGCCAGGTGATCTGCGGATAACCAGTGTACAAATTAATCAGAAATCAAGAAATACAAAGCAGATCAAAGATGAAAATGAAAGGAACTGAGAGTTCTGAAATACCTCTGTCGCGCGCACGGTGTCGAAGTACTGTCGCAGAGCAAAGAGAGTCTCTCGGGGCCTCGATAGGTGCTCGCCCTCAAACATCAATGAAAACGGAGTCATAGGAGGTCCTGCCACCTCCATCTCCGGGGCTAATGTGGGGAAATATGCATATACCCATAGCTGAGAAAAGCAGTGCGGAATGTGAATGCAAAGTGCTAAAGGGAGAATACAGAGTGCAAAGTGCGCCGTGTGTGCAGTGAACAAGTAATGAGGAGCAAAAATATAAATCAAGAGGACAGAATGTACCTCCCAAGCTCTCCAGTAGCCGCCGAGTAAGTCCCCCCGCGTGCGAGAGACTGCACTCATATAGCAATAAAGGGTAGCCAGGCCAGCGCCGCCCCAATCATACTGATTGACCTGTGATAGGTCTACTAGGGCACTCAAGAGATACAGCCCGACCATGTTCCCTCTATCAGCAAACAGGGTGGTGCCGAAGAGGAACATGAGGAAACCACGAGTATACTGCTCGACCTCCTCGGGAGACTCAGGCTCCATCTGTGGCCGCCGGAAATGGGAAGAGAACCAAGTATACCGAACCCTCCCTGTACCTCTGTCTACAGGCGGGCGGGCCCCCAATAGATGCATCCAAGCAGCCTCCCACTGACCCATATCTTCGTCGTAGGGAATGGGTCCACCGCCTAGGTCTAGGCCGGTGAGCATAGCGAAGTCCAGTGGGGTCATGGTCATATCCCCAGTCGCAGAAAAATGGAAAGAATCGGTGGTGTCCCACAATCTCTCCGCCAGAGCAGCAAACAATGTCCTACTGATAAGACAGTGAGATAACCCCCTGCAGAATGGTCCGAATCCTGCAAAGTCAACCAAATCCCGGACAGCTTCCGGAAGCTCAGCATACCACTCCCTCGCGGCAGTGGAGCCATACCCTCGCACGGTGCGAGCACCAACCTGCGTTCAGAATGAATACATGTGTTCAGTACACAATAAAAAACGAGCTGTGTGCAAATGAAATGAATGAGCTATGTACAAATCAGTGGGCTGTGTGTTCACTTTCAAATGTGGGCTGTGTGTTCACTTCAAATCTGGGCTGCGTGTTCAGTAAATCAGAGTTTGGGGCTGTGTGTTCTACTCTTAATCAGTGGGCTGTGTGTTCACTTCAAATCTGGGCTGCGTGTTCAGTAAATCAGAGTTTGGGACTGTGTGTTCTACTCTTAATCAGTGGGCTGTGTGTTCACTTCAAATCTGGGCTGCGTGTTCAGTAAATCAGAGTTTGGGACTGTGTGTTCTACTCTTAATCAGTGGGCTGTGTGTTCACTTCAAATCTGGGCTGCGTGTTCAGTAAATCAGAGTTTGGGGCTGTGTGTTCTACTCTTAATCAGTGGGCTGTGTGTTCACTTCAAATCTGGGCTGCGTGTTCAGTAAATCAGAGTTTGGGACTGTGTGTTCTACTCTTAATCAGTGGGCTGTGTGTTCACTTCAAATCTGGGCTGCGTGTTCAGTAAATCAGAGTTTGGGGCTGTGTGTTCTACTCTTAATCAGTGGGCTGTGTGTTCACTTCAAATCTGGGCTGCGTGTTTAGTAAATCAGAGTTTAGGGCTGTGTGTTCTACTCTTAATCAGTGGGCTGTGTGTTCACTTCAAATCTGGGCTGCGTGTTCAGTAAATCAGAGTTTGGGACTGTGTGTTCTACTCTTAATCAGTAGGCTGTGTGTTCACTTCAAATCTGGGCTGCGTGTTCAGTAAATCAGAGTTTGGGACTGTGTGTTCTACTCTTAATCAGTGGGCTGTGTGTTCACTTCAAATCTGGGCTGCGTGTTCAGTAAATCAGAGTTTGGGGCTGTGTGTTCTACTCTTAATCAGTGGGCTGTGTGTTCACTTCAAATCTGGGCTGCGTGTTCAGTAAATCAGAGTTTAGGGCTGTGTGTTCTACTCTTAATCAGTGGGCTGTGTGTTCACTTCAAATCTGGGCTGCGTGTTCAGTAAATCAGAGTTTAGGGCTGTGTGTTCTACTCTTAATCAGTGGGCTGTGTGTTCACTTCAAATCTGGGCTGCGTGTTCAGAAAATCTGAGATTTGGGACTGCGTGTTCTACTCTTAATCAGTATGTGCTGTGTGCTCATTTTCGACTTCGGGCTGTGTGTTTGGTGAATCAATGTTTGAGCCGTGTGTTCAATTTCTAACTAATGTGTACTGTGCGTTCACATTCAGTCAATGAGCCGGGTGTTCATGAAATTCAAGTGGCTAAGTCGCATGCTCAGGATGCAAATACTATGTCATAAGCTAAACTGTGCGTCTAAGCATGGTAAAGGTACAAAATGCACGAAAGATATAGGAAATAAAGTAAAATACCTCTGCATCGTAGGAGAGGTGCTGCTCCGGCTCTCACAGAAGGAGATCCCCTGGTACCCGATCGTTGAACTCGGTGAAATGACGAAAAGTGGCTCGCGGAAGCCTATGTACCGCTGGTGTGTATCGATCAGGAACAAAAGGGCGAACCCTCGGGGGCAATGTCATAATATCAAAATCATCTCCGGCGCCGGGAAAACCTCCGCCGTGAGGGAAGTGACCCGCCATGTCGAGAAATCTGCAAAGAGAAGCAAAAATGAGCAAAATGAGCCAAAATTGGAAAAAGTCAACAAAAGTCAACTCTCGGGAAATTGGAAAAAGTCAACAAAAGTCAACTCCCGGGAAAATCTTCCAAATATTGAGACAAAATTACCTCAAGTGGTGAAAATGAGAAGAGAAGCCTCGAAGTCAAAATTTAGTCGGCTCAAAGTGCTTAAAATTGAAGGATTTCACAGAAACAACTTGTGTGGAAAGCCGGAGGGCGCGTATAAAATGCAGATCTGAAAGAGGAAATGGTTTGGGGAGCAAGAGGAGGAGTTTTCACAACTTTGGGAGTGATTTCGGAGGCAATGGGCAAGCATATATATAGAAATGGCCGAAAAGACCAAAATGCCCCTACTTTTGGGCAGTGGCCGGCCGGCCACCTAATCTGGCTGGCCGGCCCCTTTACTTTTTTGCCCTGGCCGATGGCCTCTCCTAGGGCAATGGGCTGGCCAACCATGGTCCCCACCCCCTCCCCTACCTCTCTGCAAATTTTGAGGAAAATCGGAGTTCCCGGGACCTGAAAAAGTTCAAGAAAAGTGCACTTTATGGCGCCGAATTGCTCCACCGGAACTTCAATTGCAATTTCTGACATGTGTCTCATCATTATTCATCAAAATCAGAGTGTATCCTTTTTAAACATGTTGTGACCTCTCCAAGAGGTGAATCAGAGGCCGTGATCGAGTTGCCGTCGCCAAAATGCGCGTTTTCCAGCTCGTTGTTGCGCAACAAACGGGCACCCTGATTTGTGCTCGTTTTGCATTATTTGGCTTATAATTTGCATTCTCATGAATGTTTTGCATTGTCATGCACGCTTTCTTGTTACTACCATACTTCTGTGCTTAAACATGCGTTGTCACGCATTATCTTTTCTTACATTGCGATGCATTCACTCACCGACACTGTGTGTGTCAAACTTTCAGAATCACAGGAATCGAATTGAATATATGTTGTTGGCATATTGTTCTTTTTGAATTTCTTCATTTTGCAGGCACGATATTGTATGTACGGTTCATTTGAGGCTGGTGCGACCAGACGAATCGCGCAGGTATCGTATCTTCTCCGTGTGAGACGCGACGAGAATTGAATAATTCTCCGCATTCCTAACTGCATGAAATGTAGTTGTTGCTTTGCATTCTTGCTTAAAACTGTTGCATCTATTTGTCAATACTTGCTTCATTACAGCTTGCTGCACTTGCGTGATCACCTAGTTCTGTGCATGTCATTGTGCATTTTGCCCCCCCTGCCTGTGGGCACGCCTGGGGCACATTTCTGTTTATCTTGTGTGTTTGTCTAAGTCTTCGGTCTTGTCAAAAATGGGTCGTCTCTGGGCTTTGACATTCACTCCCGTCACTTCTTGACTTCCGAGTTCTGTCAAAGAGGGGCAACTGTAGACACCCCATTTTTGACCGACCTTAAGACTCAGATGTCACCGATTGAGCGCTCGGTGATGTTGCATGTCGTGCTCGTTCAGAGGTCTCAGAGTCGCAGCCGTGCGCCCTGCCTCCGGGCTTCCGAACTCTCTTCTGTGCCTTGTCTCGGTTTGCGAACCAGACTCGGTTTTCTCTGTTTTCTTTCCTGAGGGGAGGGAATGGTCCCGTAGACTATCTCCCAGTGGCCGTGAGCTACTTTCCGTGGCCGTAGGCCATTTTGCCCATTTCGGAGCCTGGTTCCCGGTTTTCGGAGCCGTCAGGCCGGGTGCCTTGGTTCGGGACCGCCCAACCATCTCCGATTTCTCTGGTTTTTGGCAAGTGCCTCTGTTTTATCATTCCGAGGGACACTGGGGCCTCTGGTACCCGCTTCGTGGCCGAATGCCACTTTCGGTGCCTGCAGCCTATTTTCGGGACCCCGAACTGCGTGATTTGGGCCCCGAGCATTCATTTCGCATCGGTTTTTGTTCATTTTCGGCGCGGACCTCTGTTTTATCATTCCGAGGGACACTGGGGCCTCTGGTACCCACTTCATGGCCAAACACCACTTTCGGTGCCTGCAGCCTATTTTCGGGACCCCGAATTGCCCGGTTTTGGCCCCGAGCATTCATTTTGCATCGGTTTTCTCCGATTTTTGGCAGGTACCTCTGTTTTGACATTAGAAAGATCACTGGAGGGTGGAAGGTCAACAATTGTCTCAGAAAACCAGTTTCGCTCCTCCGGAGCCCGTTTTTCTCACTTCCGGGGTAATGTTGAACACCCTAGGGGTATTTTCTTCCAACCAAAGCTACATATTTGTGATGAGGGCACATGGGAGGACACTAAAAAGTCCTGGTCGGCCAGTAATTCAGATTTTCATTTTTGAGCCTCTTCTTCAAATGCAATGTTGTGACTCTTGTTTCAGTGTTGCCAGATTCCAAACCTGGGGCCTTATTCTACACACTTGGGAGGACCCTAAACCATGGTGGTCGGCCAGAATTTTTTGACTTCATTTTTGGGCCATGGCCCGACCGGCCAGGGGGAGTGGCTGGCCGACCAGTTGGGGTGGCCGGCCGGCCACCTTCCAGAAAGTTACCTGGCCGGCCAGCTTTCTGCTTTCCAGCCCTTTACAGCTGTCCAGCTGCTTTTTAAAATATCTCACCCCTCCGGGAGATATTTTGGGAGGGAAAGCTTGGATGCATTTCCCTCCCCTTTTACACCCTTTCTTGCCTATTTGAGGGGCTGGACAGCTCCTTCCCTAGGGTTACAAGATTTCATCTTAGAAGCCTCTCTCCAAAATCCTTCATTTCCATAGCCAAAAATCCAAAAAACTTTCAAGTTTCTAGCTCTCCTCTTCATCAACCCTAAGCCTCACCATCACCATTACCATTCCAGCAGCAAAGGAAGGTTCTCCAAGGGCCAAGAAGCAACAAATTCAAGCCAAGAAGTAGCAACAATTGGATCTTCAAAGGTAAACCTCAAATTCAATCTTTCGTGCCATTTTCTTGCTTCCTATTTCTACCCTACTCGCTTACTGTTTTGGGCTCCGACCCCTACTGGTTTTAGGCTTATTTTGAGCCCCTCTACAACATTGTAGAAGGGCTCAACCTTGTTTGATGCTTCTATATACCACTTGTTTCAATATCAACCTTGTATATCATAATCTTGCATGCTATTTTGGCTTATATACATTTATTTTTTGGGCTCCGACCCCTAATGGTTTTAGGCTTATTTTGAGCCCCTCTACAACATTGTAGAAGGGCTCAACCTCATTTGGTGCTTCCATGCATGACCTATCATTATAGCCTTCTTTTGGTTCATATATTGCATGCTATTTTGAGCATATCTACATACTGATTTTGGGGATGTCATTCACTGTAAATATGCATATTTTTGGCTCCTCTTTAATGTTGTAGAACTGTGTTTTTCAGTTTGAGCATTGTAGATACCACTTGCTTTGTAATTCTCCTCTTTTTCCCCATTTTTGCATGCTATTTTTGCCATATTTGTGGTTGTTATTTAGCCTTGTTTTGTACTGGAAAAATGCCATATTTGGGACTGCCTTGCTACTGTTTTTGCTGTCATGTATCAATTTTGCATGTTTAGTATAGCTGTAGGCCATTTCGGGGGCTTAATATCGCATTTCGGGATGATTTCATGCATTGGTTGTCATTTCGTATCATTTCGGGGCTGTTTTCCCCTTCATTTAGGTGCTGAAATTTGGTTTGCATGCTTGCATATCATTTCCCGTGCCATTTCATGCCTTTGGGCCATGCCTCGGTTTGCGTGCCTGTGGGCACGCACTTCGAGGCACCTCCGTTTTCATCCGACGGCATCTGATGCGAGTGTGGCTGAGGTCCGCTCATGTGAGTATAAGCCCAATTTGCATTTCCATCTCATTTTATCATTGCCTCGGTTTGCGTGTCCGTGTGCATGCATTTCGAGGCACTTCGATTTTATCCGATTTGCATCTCACATCATCGCCTCGGTTTGCGTGTCCGTGTGCACGCATTTCGAGGCACTTTGATTTTATCCGATTTGCATCTCACATCATCGCCTCGGTTTGCGTGTCCGTGTGCACGCATTTCGAGGCACTTCAGTTTTATCCGATTTGCATCTCACATCATCGCCTCGGTTTGCGTGTCTGTGTGCACGCATTTCGAGGCACTTCAGTTTTATCCGATTTGCATCTCACATCATGGCCTCGGTTTGCGTGCCCGCTGTGCACGCTTTTCGAGGCATCTCGTTTTCATCTCATTTTCCCAGTATAGTGCATACCAGGTTGTATGTTAGATTTCATTCATGAATTTTCTCAGTTTGCGTGCATGCGGGCATGCATTTCGAGGCACTTCATTTTCAATAGCATCGTGCATGCTAGAATTGTACATTAGTTGCATTTCATGCATATCATGCATATTGCACGGGAAACGAGGTATGTTTCGCACCCCGAGTGACGGAACGTGTTTCAATTCCCCAGTCACCGACACTCCGGATTACCCATGATGGAGCTAGGTTTTCATTGTAGCTTTCATCTGCGTTCATCCTATATTGAGTTGTGCAATTCGGCTCCTCGACCATCATGCATCGATATGCGTGATTGGTGGCACGAGGATTGAGGCATGCATATATTTGTGAAATACATTGCTATGCCCCTTTCCTGCTCTCTGTTGCAGCAAAATCAAGGATCAGCAACTTTTCGGAGTCTGGCACGCATTTCGAGAAACATTGCGAACAGAGGCTAATCGGGGCATCCCAGTGGATTTCCGCGCCAGGCAGCCCAACATGCATCATCTGTCGGAAGCAAGGCAGTCCCTGGCTTGCACGCCAGTTTTACAGTTTTCTTAGTTTAATTTGTTAATTAATTAGAAATCTGTATTATTCTTTTATTCGGACTGTTATTATTTTATTCGGACCCTCTGCGCGAGGGCAATGCTGTAATAAGGGTGTGTGAGTGTGATGTATGTCTTCCAACCCCCATTTCTTTCTCCCTTTTATTTATCCGCTTACAATGGTTAGATATAGGGCATGTTTCAATTAGCATACAGTATGACAGCATGTTTGCATCATTCATCTGTTTTGCACGCACCGGGCTCGGCGCATCATACAAACTGCATCTGTATTTCAATTCCAAGTTGAATACATGTTAGTTGTAGCATTTCACATACCATGTTTAGAATAGCCGAGCCTGCTATAGTTGCATTTTGCATGTGTTGCATTAGGCATTTTAGCATATTTAGGATTCATGCATGATTTCTAACCGGTTCCTGTTTTTGGCTTGGAGTACTCGGTAAGTTTTATGCTTTAGCATCCTTGCATGCGTGTGAGTGTTGCCATGAGGCTATTTGCTTATGTGATATAACTGCCTGAATGCCCGTGGATGGAGGTTGAGTTATTTGAATTGGGACAATGCATTGACTGTTTGTTTTAAGCCCACTAGATAGTGGCAACATCACTATTTTCTAAGCCCACCTGAGGGTGGCAAATCCGCATTTTAGCCTACCTGCGGGTAGCACCATCACACCATTTTCAAACAAACAAACATGAAATGTTTTGTTCCAATTCAGACGGCCCAGTCTATACTTGTTTGCTGCGAGCATCACATAGTAACCTAGGCTAATAACCGGAATAAGAGCATACAATGTTTTCAAAAGCAGATATCATGGTTAGTAGAGGCCGATCTTTGACCGGGCGAGCGGGGGTGCTCACGATGTGACCTTCCCCAATCGTACCCAAGTTCCCGAGCCAACTTTGGTGATGACGGACACGTGGCCTTTGGCACCGAGTTAGGGTTTCCTAAATTTCCCATTTAAAAAATATTTAGGTGGCGACTCTGTTATCTGGCAAAGCAGTCCATGTTTGACACTTCTTTCAAAAAAATCCGTTTTCAAAACAATTTGCCGGATTTGGACTCTTTGGTTCAAGATTTAGAACCGCAACAAAATCGAGTCCGAACTGTAGCGAGGTCCCTCGCGGGCTTGTTACAACTGTGTATTTCTGTTGTAATTTAGTTGTAATTCTCAGCATGTGTTCTTGGTATATAATTTTAATTTATTCATGAATCTATGTATTTAATTTCACAATTTGGACAACACCCATACACGTTTGGTGAACTCATCTCTGAAATCTGTGCAGAAGGTCTCTTCCTATGCAATGATATTAAACTCAAAAATCAATTGAAAAAAAAAAAAGAACTACTGGAGTACAGAACTTAGTCAATTTTGTTACCAATTTGGTTACAACTCTATTCTTCCTCCAGTAACTGGCTCTTCCTCTCGACGAAGTCCTAGTTGCAAATCCCAAAAATCCGCATCCAAAAAATATTATCACAAATTTTCCAATTATAAAAAGAAACCTTATTACAAAAAGATAAAATTTTCCGACACCAAAAATACATCTACATCCAAATCCAAACCCAGTTCCTCTAAGAAATCTGCCACCTGTTGGAAATGTGGCAAACCAGGCCACTATGCAAACAAATGTCTCACTAAAAAGAAAATTCATGAACTCAAAAGTCAATTAGAATCCATCTTTCTTCTTGACAAAGAACCTCAATATGATAACCTTGGTCCGTGTTATGCTAATTAACCCTGATTATGATTATGGTTATGTGTTTGATATGATTTTGAGTGCCATTTATATGAATATATGTGGTTTTGAATTTCTATCTATTCACCGTAGGAAAATCTATTTGATTATCTGTTTAGAATTTAAATTGAAGGCCCTATCGACCACAGAACCCGAAATTGATTACACCATTATGACTAGCGTAATTTTTTGAGCCTACGGTGAAATTTAATTGAAAATTTATTCGGGTCAAAATAATTAGATTCAGAACGATTAATTAAGTGCTATTAATTAGCTATAATCAAATTGGATTAAGAGAGGGACTATGTAAGGGCCTTATTACACTTAACTCTTCATTTTTGGTGAACTCAAAATCCGGTTATACACTCTAGAGAGAGAGAGAGAGGCCGGTTCTAGAGAGAGGAAGAGGAAGAATCATGTATTTTGTCTCAAAGTTTGCAAGTTTGGAAGCTACACTCAAGAATTAACCATAATTTGGAAGAATTGAAGCTCCTAGGTGAGTATTTGGGCATAGATTCATGAATTTAAGTTTGTAATTTTGTGAATTCAAGTTAGATGGTGATCAAGAACATAATTTGAGTTGAAATTGATGAATTTGGAGCTTGTATGCACATGCATGTGCATATTTGCAATGAATTTATACATTCAAACATGAATCATGTTGAACAAGAAGAATTGAGCATTAAAGCATACATGCAAGCATGGTTTTGTTGAGTTTCATGAGAATGGGCATCTTTTGTGCTATTTGAAATGGTATTGAGATCTATAATACATATGCATTAATGATCCATGAAGTTATGGAGTTTGGTTGTATGTACATTGAAGTTTAATCATGAAGCAATGTGTTTTGGTGGTAAACTTGAGAATTAAAATCATGATCTTGAAGAATTGGTCTCATATTGCTATTGTCCTCATGTTATGTAAGGTTTTTCCATGCTTTTGTGTCAAAAACATGAGTTTTGATCCTTTGAATATCAAGTTTGAACTTCAAGAACAGTTCTGGAATTTCCAGAATTTCGCATGTTCGCTCGAGCGGGGGAAGGGCCACTCGAGCGTGAAATGTTAGTTCCCAGAAGTTTTGCAGACATGATGTCCGCTCGAGCGCGAATATTCACACTCGAGCACCAAGCCATGTAGTTTGCATTTCAGCTCGAGCATCCGAAGTCACTTTTGCAGACCAAAGGGGTCTGCTCGAGCGGGGGAGCCCTGTTTCAGAACTTTGAAAAGTGGTTTCATGTATCGTTTTCCGTTCTTTTTCATTTCTAAGTACTCTTAGGCATACATTAAGCATTGTGAATGACTTAAAATGATAAGAAAGGAGCCTCAGAAAAATGTATGAATTAAGAACGGATTGAATCGTTTGTGACCTGTTATGTATTATATAGGGTCGAGCATAAGGACGAATCCTTCGGCAGAACACGGTGAGTAATATCTTAGTAAAGATATTTTCAAGTATGTTACTTTCCAAATGCTACTTTTGTATAAGCTCCATGGATTTGTTGATTTGAAATATGAATGAGTATTCTATCTGCCTAATTTGTATAAGGCCGTTTGTGATCTGAAATATGAATGAGTATTTTATATGCCTAATTTGTATAAGGCCGTTTGATACATTTGATAAAATTGATTTGGGCCTAAGGCCGTTTGCCGTTTGCCAATTGCCATTTGATATGTCTAAATATAAAGATGGGCTAGAGGCTATTTGAATATAATAATGATTGGGCCAAAGGCCGTCGGACATGAATGACTGGGCCGAAGGCCGTCAGATACAAATGATTGGGCCAAAGGCCATCAGATACAAATTATTGGGCCAAAGGCCGTCGGACATGAATGATTGGGCCAAAGGCCGTTGGATATGAACGATTGGGCCAAAGGCCATCGGATACGAACGATTGGGCCGAAGGCTGTTAGACATGAATGCAAAAATGGGCCGAAGGCCGTTTGAATATGTCACTTGATATGCTTGAATATCGTGATGGGCCAGAGGCCGTTTGAATAAAAGGGATCATGATCATGAATATGAAATACGCATGGACATGAATATAAAGAGAATGGGCCCGAGGCCATTTGATACGCCTGATATGTTTGAATTGGGCCCGAGGCCGTTCGATATGTTCGAATTGGACCAAAGGTCATTTTGAATAAAGAGTTGGTTGGACCGAAGGTCGTTTTGTATAGATGGACCCAAGGTTGTCTTGACTTATATAAGATTTGGACCTGAGGTCGTTTTGCACACGGATATGATGTGTTAGACCCGAGGTCATTTTGCTTTGTTGAGATTTGTAAGTCTGGTGTGAATGAGAATAGTGGTTCGAATATGTACATTATAAGTGTGATTCATTTATGAACGAATCTCATTCATTAATCTCTTTATTTTGATATTATTCACTGGGCGTTAGCTCACTCTCATTTATATGTATGAAGGTGAGCAAAGGGACATTCAACCCCAGCCTTAGTGGAATTTAAGAAAGGAACCCGAGTTTTGTGAAGTCAGCCCAGGTGCCTCACGCAAGAGGCTTTGTTTATGATCTTTGTATTTCTTCTGCTATTTCTATTGGTCACGATAGACCGTTTATGTGTATAAGCTTTTGGTTTAGCTGACTACGTGTTTGAATGATCCTGGGTATACAAGATGTTAACTACTGGTATGTGGTGTGAGTTATTACTAAGTATATGTGAAATGTTTTGACATGCCATGTAAGCATAGCTCATTGGACAAAAGTTTTAAATTTGCTTCCGTTTGGCCCCTTTACTCTGACGAGATATGTCTTGTTTGGTTTGAGGCCGTAGGTAATCCCTTGATTACTGGCCGGTTATATCCTTAACCCATAGGGGCGGGTTCGGGTCATGACACTCAATCTGAATCAGAATACTCTTCTGATAATCCATCTGATAATGATTTCCAATTAAATGAAATTAATAATGATATTATTACCTCTTCTAATGAAGAACCTGAAGATCATCCAGAATCCTCTAATGATTGCCAATGCTAGTCAACAACAGATTATTATAAAGCCATTTTAGAAATGAATGGCCTTAGTATTAATGTACTCACGACACAAGAAAAAATGATTCTTGAATTTATTGATAGTATAGATGATCCCGAGAAAAAACAAGCCATGTTTAAATATTCAAACTCAAAACACAGAAATGCTCTAACAACCCATACCACACAAGAATTAAAATATTATACATATGATCTCAAAGACGTCCTTGATCGAGTCAACAAAGTTCCTACTCCCTTAAACACACCCATAATTCAAGACTTAAAAAATGAAATTCGTAATCTTACAATTAATGTTCAAAATCTCCAATTAAGAGTCTTAGCTCTTGAAGAAAATCTGGCTGATACCGACGATTTTCTTGTCGATACTACAGTTCCTTATGAACCACATCTCCAAGAATTATCCAACAAACAACCTGACAAAAAACCCCTTGTTATTAATGATTCTGTCAACTTACTCTTTAACAAAATAACATTTCAAAAATGGTATATTGAGATTAAAGTAGTAATTCATGATTTCATCTTAACAACAATGGCACTGGTAGATTCTAGTGCTAACCTCAATTATGTTCAAGAAGGTCTCATACCTTTCAAATACTTTGAAAAAACTGATCAATCTCTTAGTACTGCTAATCGTGGCTCCATGGAAATTCATTACAAAATATCCCATGCACAAATTTGCAACCAAGGTATTTGTCTCAATACTGAATTCCTATTAGTTAAAAATATGTCTCAATTAATTATCTTAGGTACCCCTTTCCTAACTATGATTGCACCTTTTACTGTTACAAACGAAGGCATTTCCACTACCCTTATCAATCATGTCATAGTTTTCAAATTCCTATTTCCTCCTCAGGAACATGAAATCAATACTCTCAAAACTCTCAAAACATATCTCATTTACAAACAAAAACAAATTTTCTTATTACAAAAAGAAATTTCTTACAAACTAGTTGAACATGAACTACAACAACCTCATGTCAAATCCGTTATTCAACAAATACAATCTTTATTTGAAAAAGATTTATGTTCTGAACTACCTCATGCTTTTTGGCACCACAAACAGCATATGGTTGATCTCCCATATGAAAAAGATTTCAACGAACGACAAATCCCTACCAAAGCTAGACCAATTCAAATGGATAAGAAAATTAATGGAACATTGCAAACAGGAAATCAATGACCTCCTCAATAAAAAATTAATCTGTCCCAGTAAATCTCGTTGGTCTTGCCCTGCTTTCTACGCCAACAAAAATGTTGAATTAGAACGAGACACACCTAGAGTGTTATCAATAATAAACCACTTAACAAAGTTTTACAATGGATTAGATATCCAATCCCCAATAAAAAGGATTTATTAAACCGTCTTTATGAAGCCAAAATATTTTCAAAGTTTGATATGAAATCTGACTTTTGGCAAGTCCAAATCTCCGAGAAAGAAAAGTATAAAACTGCTTTCACTGTTTCGTTTAGCCACTATGAGTGGAATGTAATGCCTTTTGGCCTAAAAAATGCTCCCTCTGAATTTCAAAATATTATGAATGATATTTTTAATCCCTGTACTACATTTACTCTTGTTTACATTGATGATGTCCTAATTTATTCTAATTATGTTTCTCAACACAACAAACATTTATATAAATTCTACAATATTAGAAAAAATAATGGTTCAGTCCTTAGTGCTAAGAAAATGTAGTTGTTTCAAAAATGCAGTTGTTTTAAACATCCATTCGATTTCTTGGTCACATAATTAACAAAGGCACCATCATCCCCATCCAAAGATCTATTGAATTTGCTAACAAATTTCCAGATGAAATTCGTGATAGAACCCAATTGCAAAGGTTTCTCGATGTTTAAACTATTTTTTAGAATTTTATAAAGATCTCCATAAAGATACGAAAATCTTATATACTCGTCTCCACAAAAATCCTTCTCCCTAGACCCATGAACACACTGTGGCTGTCTAAAGGATCAAATTCCTACCCTTATTATGTTTGCCAATCCCTACTGCTTACAAAATTGTGGAGACAGATGCTAGTGATATTGGTTATGGCGGCATTCTCAAACAGTTGTATAAAGGTAAAGAATAATTAGTTCGATTTACCTCTGCAATAAGGAAAGGACCACAAGTACGGTATTCTATTATTCACAAAGAAATTTTTTCTATTGTTTCTTGTATCAAAAAATTTGAACCTGATTTATTAAATCAAGAATTTTACTACTGTAGCACGTCCGCGGGGGGGACCTCGCGCTACAGTTCGGACTCCCTTTTGTGTTGGTTCTAAATCTGAACCAAAGAGTCCAAATCCGGCAAATCGTTTTGAAGAAAAACAGATTTTGAAAAGTAGTGCCAAACATGGACTGCTTTGCCAGATTACAGAGTCGCCACCTAAATATTTAAAATGGGAAATTTAGGAAACCCTGACTCGGTGCCGAAGGCCACATATCCGTCATCACCAAAGTGGTCTTGGCTCGGGAGCTTGGGTACGATCGGGGAAGGTCAGCTATGAGCACCCCCTTTCGCCCGGTCCGAAGACCGGCCTCTACTAACCGTGATATCCGTTTTTGAAAACTTTATGCGTTCTTATTCCGGTTATTAACCTAGAATTACTATGTGATGCGCACAACACAAAAGTATAGACTAGATCGCCTAACTTGGAAATAAACATTGCATATCCGTTTTATCTCGAAAAACGTGTTAGATTTTGCTACTCGCAAGTAGGCTAAAATACGGATTTCAATGAGTTGTTCTAACTCAGGCAATCCAACCTTCACCCACAGGCATTCAAGCAGTTTATAACACATAATCATTTAGCCGCATGGCAATCATACTGTCATGGTAACATTGACACGCATGTGGTATGCTAAAGCGTAAAACTTACATCGTACTCCGTGCCAAAAACAATAACCCGGTTAGCAAACATGCATGACCTAGTTCATGTTAAGTGGCTAATGCAACACAGGCGTAGATGTAATCTAGACAGGCTCGGCTAACCCTAAACATGGCGCATGAGATGCGCGAGTAGCACGTATTCAATTTGGAATTGAAAATTGCAATGCAGTTTGTATGATGTACCGAGCCCGGTGCATGTAAACAAATGCATGAATGCACGCATGCATTGCATAAGGTATGCTAAGATAGAAATGCCCTAATCTACCAACATAAGCGGATAAATAAAAGGGAGAAAGAAATGGGGATTGGAAGACATACACCCACTCACACACACTTATTACAAATTTGCCCTCGCTCGGAGGGACCGAAAGAATATACAGTCCGAATAATAAATGAATTAATTATTACAAGACCTCTAATCTAATTAAATTAAATTCAAAGAAGAGATGGCCACAGCCTCCGCCTCGGGGTGCGCGAATGATGTATGCTCAATGAAATGCAACCTAGGCATGGCGGCTAAGTATGCAACATGAACGTGCAAATGAGCAATGTATGCTAGGCTCGCAACCTAAACATGTAAACAAACATGGCATGCAACAACATGCAACGATGGACTTAAACTAACATGGATAACTCGCAAGCATGCCAAAATCAGCGGCCATGAGATGAAAATGAGATGCCTCAAAATGCGTGCACACGGGCACGCAAACCGAGGAAATGGCATACGCAATGTAATATGGACTTACACTAACATGAGAGAGACTCAGCCACACTCACATAAGAGGCCGATGGATGAAAATGGAGTGCCTCAAAATGCGTGCACACGGGCACGCAAACCGAGGCAATGACATAAAGGCATGAGATGACATAGAAAGTGATATGCAAACATGCCAATGGAATTTCAGCACTGAAATATGGGGGAAAACAGTCCCGAAAGATGGCGAAATGACACCAAATGCGAGGAATGGTCCCGAAATGCGAATTTAGGCGCCCGAAATGGCCTATAGCTATGCAATGCATGCACAATATGGTCATGGGATGTAAAGACAGATGCTAGGCAGTCCCTAAACTAGCATTTTTCCAGTACAAAGCATGGCCAAACAACAATCACAAGTATGGCAAAAATAGCATGCAAAAATGGGGGAAAAGAGGGGAACAATGAAGCAGATGGTATACGCAATGCTCAAACTGAAAAATACAGTTCTACAACATTGAAGAGGGACCAAAAATATGAACATTTACAGCTTATGAAAACCCCCAAAACAGTATGTAGATATGCTCAACATAGCATGCAAAATATGAGCCAAAAGAGGGCTATAAAGAGAGGTACACCGAGCATTCACCAAACAGCCTTGGACCCTTAACAAAAGATGACAAGAAGGCCAAAATGTGACTCTTTCCAGACCTGATCATGGCCGAAAACAGAAGCAAGATAGGCCTAACAAAGCATGCAAAATGAGGGCCAAAGAGGGGTATAATGACAAGTATAACATGGAGACCCCCAATGAAGTTGATCCCTTCTACAATGTTGTAGAGGGACATAAAATAAGCCTACTCACAGTTCATGACATGCTCCAAAATAGATCGCACAGAGGCTAAACAGATCATGAAAACTTACGGTAAATATGAGACATTATAAAGCAAGTGCATGATAGAGAGGCCAAACAGGGTTGAGCCCTTCTTCAATGTTGAAGAGGGGCTCAAAATAGGCCCTCTTACAGTTTACATCATGCTCGAAAACAGATCACACATAAGCTAGAAAAAGCATGCAAAATATTGACATACAAGATGATATTGAAGCAAGTACCAAATGGAGGGCTCAAACAGGGTTGAGCCCTTGAACAAACATAAAGAATAGCTCAAAATAAGGCCCCTTTCAGTTCTGGTTGGAGCCCAAAACAATAAGAAAATAGGCCTAAGAGATGAGGCAAGAAAATGCTACAAAAGAGGGAAATAGCAACTTACCCTTGAAGACCACTTCTTTTCCACCTCTTGGCTCAAGTTTGCTGCTCCTAAGCCTCTGAAAAAGCTCCCCTTGCTGCTGGAAATGGAGTGGTGGTGGTGGTTCTTGGTGGTGATGAAGAAATGGCCAAGGATTTGAGAGGTTTTGGGTAGAGAGAGAGAGAAATCTAGAGTGAGAAGCTCCCAAAATTTGATCTTTTTTGTTCTAACCCTAAGCATATGAGATATAAGGCCTTATATATGTCAAAATAAGATCTTTTGGTCGAAATATCCAATTAAAAATATCTGCCACAGTGTATAGCAAAATATCTGTCAAAAATCTGAGTTCTGGGCATTTTTGGCCGGCCGGCAATATTTTGTGCCGGTCGGATATCTTTTGTGCCGGTCGGCAATCGGTAAGGTCAAAAGTTCCGGTGGATGTCCAGATTGAAGCCCCGGAAGTTAGCTTTCCAATGGCGCAAACCTTACATTAAAATTCCTCCTGTGCAAAAAGTGATGCCCTTTTCCGTAAAGCCGCGCAGATTCGGTCCAACCGGACTTCAACCAACCATATCTCCTCCCCCCGGATTTGGACTTAGGAGATTCTTGAGTGAAAAATGAAGCCCCGGAAGTAAGGTTTCCAATGATGGTGGCCCCATATTTTAATTCCTCTTGTACAAAGAGTTATGTCTATTTCGGGGAAGCCGCGCAGACTTTTCTCCTTCCCGGATTCATGCTGAACCACTCCCAAACTAGTTTTCTCCCCTCTTCTCCTCTTTTCTTCAACTTCAAACCCCTAAGTAAGGTGTTTTGAAAGATTTTTCAAAGATTTCATCTCTCTTTCATTTATCTCCCCTTTTGTCCTTGCTCGGTTTACCGAAAAGCGCAACATTTACCGAAATGCGAGCGTCGGAACATCGTGGGAATTTTATTTCAAAAATGTTTTGAAAGAGAGGGTTTTAAGGTATAAAAACCATCAAAAATAATTTTGGTCCACAATGGGGTATGAAGTTGAGATTTGCCTCTCTCCTTGCCAAAGAAACTGAACCTGTGCACTGCACACCTTTCTCCAACAAGTAAACCATCAGTAGTGCCCAAGTCTCGAGGGCGGTCAAAAATGGGGTGTCTACAGTTGCCCCTCTTTGACAGAACTCGGAAGTCATAACAGTGACGGGAGTGAATGTCAAAGCCCAGAGACGACCCATTTTTGACAAGGCCGAAGACTTGGACAAACATGCAAGACAAAACAAGGTATGCGCCCGAAGGCAGGGGCAAAATGCAAGACGATATGCAGGAAAATTTTGATAATTGGACTTATAAGCTACACGAAGCCGGTTTGTATATAAAACAATGCAATGTACTAACAAGTACAGGTAAGGTGCGCAAGGTAGCGCGAATGAAATGCTATGCTAGTAAAGATGCAAAGGGTAAACACACTCCAACCATGCTGGACTCGTGAGTGGAGGAAGAACAAAGAAAATCAATCAGGAGCGCGTTCCACGCAACCTAAAGTAAATTCCAAACACGCTAAAATCGTGTGAGGAAGGGGACACTCAAACCACGCTGAAATCGTGAGAGGAGGTCCAAAAACAACCCCATCCAGCGCATCTACAACGCAACCTGGGATAAATTCCAAACACGCTGAAATCGCGTAAGGAACGGGACACTCAAACCACGCTGAAATCGTGAGAGGAGGTCCAACAAACCGCCCAGTGCGTCTACAACGCAACTTGGGATAAATTCCAAACACGCTGAAATCGCGTAAGGAACAGGACACTCAAACCACGCTGAAATCGTGAGAGGAGGTCCAACAAACCACCCAGTGCGTCTACAACGCAACTTGGGATGAATTCCAAACACGCTGAAATCGCGTAAGGAACAGGACACTCAAACCACGCTGAAATCGTGAGAGGAGGTCCAAAAACAACCCCATCCAGCGCGTCTACAACGCAGCCTGGGATAAATTCCAAACACGCTGAAATCGCGTAAGGAACGGGACACTCAAACCACGCTGAAATCGTGAGAGGAGGTCCAACAAACCGCCCAGTGCGTCTACAACGCAACTTGGGATAAATTCCAAACACGCTGAAATCGCGTAAGGAACAGGTCACTCAAACCACGCTGAAATCGTGAGAGGAGGTCCAACAAACCGCCCAGTGCGTCTACAACGCAACTTGGGATAAATTCCAAACACGCTGAAATCGCGTAAGGAACAGGACACTCAAACCACGCTGAAATCGTGAGAGGAGGTCCAACAAACTATCAGGCGCGTGCCCGGCGCAACCTGAGAAAGTCCTGGAGGACAACAATCCCAAACGCTGCTTAGCGTAAAAGGATAAACAATAGAAGATAACTCAAGATGCAAATAAATGCAAGTAAGGTGTGCATGACAATACCAGTGGAAGAGTGCATAACAATGCGGGTGGAAGGGTGCATAACAATGAAGCAGGCTTGATCTTGCGCTTGAGGTAGAGGCACACTCATACTTCGGAGCATTGGCAAGGCCCTGAAGAGGTACATCCGGAGTACAATCACGGAATTTGCTGAAGGTGAAACACACTCAGGTGCTTCGATTTTCCCTATTTTCTTTTGCTTTGCAATCCGGAACCTACATAGCTTCAGATAGGTCCTTGTTTTACAGTTCGCATTTGACCCGGGTTGAACCTTGCGGTTTTTGAAAGAACAAAATTTTGTTTTGCACAAATGTGGGGAATGGCACAGCACTCTGAGCACAAAATGATTTTATTTTTGAATTGAGAGTGGAAATAAGTTTTCGACTGGGTATTGAGCCTACGACTGAACACAGCACACCACGACTCAACAACGGAAAACAAAAAAAGGTAAACAACCTAAACACATCTATTGACACTCGAAACGACTCAAAACAAGAATCAGGACAGACAAAACAAAACACAAGACTCAAATGTGCACAGGGAGCCTGTTTCACCGGCTATTATTTCCCACCCTTTCTCATTTGTGATTCTCACATCACTCGGCCCTCAAGCTCTGTTTTTCTGAAAAAGCCCTTTTCCTCACTTTTCTCTCAGCGCACATCTCTTTATTCTTCAATCTCTCATTTTTTTATCCCTTCCCAGAGTGGTTGGTAGATAGACAAGAAGTTGCGAGCTCTTGCCCCTAGCATTCTGCTAGATTCTTTTTCTTCTGCTCACAACAGTGAACTTCCCCCACAGAGGGGTTATGCTACAAATGAGTGTGTAGCGAATCTGCAGCTAACATCGGTTGATGATGCCTTGCTGGGGAGTTTGGACGTGGTTAGATCTGTCCAGATAAGGAAGTGGAACATCTTGCCCCATTCCAATTCATGCTTCGCACATGGCTTGATACCTCGCTGCTTGGAGGACGAGAGAGCTTTCAGCCCTTTGTTGTTGACTTCAGTTGTGCCCTCTTCTGGCAGGTGGAGTGCCCTTCTTGGCAAGTATGTTGATGATGGGGAAAAGACAGAACACCTGACTCAACTGTGCCCCTAGTTCATCATTTTGACCATTTTTTTTTGGTTTTAAAACAATTTTGACCAACATGAAAGTTAGATTAACATGCTTATTCAACTTTTTGATTTAAAATCATGCAAGTCAGGCTATGAGCACTGAAAATTTTCCTTTTTTGGGTCCAAGAAAATGGTCCAGTTTTTGGAAAAGATGGAATAATTTTCGAGAGAATTAGTCAACCTCAGTAAAAATTCTCAAAAACTATTTTTTGCAAACGGCCAATGCTCAACAAGTACGGAACCTACTCTTGAGATGCGCAACCTCGGATCCATAAGCAATGGAAAATTGCCCCTTGTCTGAAGGACACTGCATGGCAACGGAAAGTTGCCCCTTGTTTGAAGTGACACCGCAACGTTTTGAATGGCAACGGAAAGTTGCCCCTTGTTTGGATAGCATCGCAGCGTACTTGTAGTCAGTCCTCAGAGCGACGAATACAACTAGACTCTCGGATACAGAGGAGACAAAGATGACCAGAACCATCGCATGGACACAATCGAATTTGAATTGTTTTACGGCTGGACTTCAGAATGAAGTTGCCTACGTATCCCAAACATGGGAATCAAGCCTTACGTAATTCGGGGTTAAGGTACACTCGGGTATTTAACCTCTCCTTTTATGCTCTAACTTTTGCCAAGGCGCCCGTTGCAGGTTTTCGATCTTGCGAGCTTTGTTATTCTTTCTTTTTCTTTTCTTTTCTTCTTTCTTTTCATTTCTTTTCTTTTTTCTTTTTTTTCTTTTTTGCTTTTCTTCTTTTTTCTCTCTTTTTTTGCTTTTCTTCTTTTTTTCTTGCTCTAACTTTTGCCTGGGTCGCCCTTCCGGGTTTTCGGCCCAGCGAGCCTCTCAAAGGGTAAAAGTGTAGCTTGGTCGATGCCAAATGGTTGTAAGGTTTTGAATCTATCTGTATCCAGGAGAGTGGCTGTTGATTTGCAAGAGGACTCATCTTCGGCTCTTCGAGCATATCGGACATTTTTGCCCCTAGTTCGAGGGGTGCTTCTGATTTAGCTTCACAAGCTTCTTCTGATGAGGTCTGATCTTCTTGATCTAACTTTGGTGCCTCTTGTTCGAGGGCGGCTTCAAATCTGGCCACACAGGCCTCACATCATGATTGTCCTTTGAACGTTCTGAATCCAAGTTCAAGGTTTGAAAGCAAAGGGGGTGAGTCTCGAGGCCGAGAGTGATCCTAAGCTGCACAATCTCAAGAGCGATTCTACACATGTCTTTGCAGGACAGCGCAAAACAATTTTTGAAAGTTTTTAAGAAAGCGACAAATCGCTCGCGCTGAAAACAGTGTAGGACCAATCTGGATCAAAGCTAGGGTCCTTCTCAGTACTCACACTAACAAGCATGATTTCATTCATTAAGGGCTTAGCACGCCTCTCTTTCTCTCAAGTTGATCAATTTTTGCAAAACCCAAGGAATTCCTTCCTCTTTGTTTTCACCACAGTGTTCAAAAAGTCTTGAAAAACTTAGGTTGATGCAGTGAATTCAAGGCACAGAAAAGACATAGCTTTTAGTCAAATATTGTCATCTCACTTGGAATTTCTGGTACAACTGGCACACGGCAGAAGCAAACACGAGAATGTGAAAATCACTGCTGTTTCATTCAAGATCTGTTGGCACAACTGGCTCCCTGACATAAACAGTCTCAAAAGAAAGCAAAAAGACAAACACAAAACAAGATAGTGATGTCCGAGGTAACATTCCCGGAATCACCTGACTTCAACAAAACAGGACTGACTCGATACAACAAGACAGACCTGAAATAAAAAGACTGACTCAAAATAAGGAGACAGACTCGAAGCAACACAACAAAAACTGACCCAATACCCAAGTCAGAAAGCAAAATTAACAGCATTTGTACATCGCTCAAAACAGTGCGTGCCGTCCACCATATCTGAAGTAAACTGAACGCCGCCCGCAGGTGGTTCACCTTCTGATCACATCACATTATCCCCCACAAGTTCATTGATCGGGTGCCGATAGACTTTGCTGAGTTGGTGCGACGATGACCTTATTGTCAATCAGATCTTGTATTTCGTGGCGAAGAGGGAAACACTTATCAGTGACATGGCCGACCTGCTGATGAAAGGCACAATACTTGGCCGGATCATGGGAGGGAGGAAGTTTATCTGGCAGTGGTCGCGGCTCCAGGGGTTTCAAGAACCCCTTTTTAATCAGGACCCTCAAGGCCGCTGATAGAGACATGTACAGTGGTGCGAACACCCTCTGGCCTCGAGGTGGGTATTTTGAGGTTTGTGGCTTTTTGCTGGATGCACCGGCAAAGGGATTGACAGGTGCTGACTGGGTTCGCTGGTCTCTTCCGAGAACGAGACTAGAGTTGAAAGGAATATTCCTGGTACAAAGGCGCTTCTCCCGGCTTGCCCCTTGATTCAAACTGCCCCCAACTTGATTGGCTAAAGTGTCATCCACAGCCTCTACAACAACCGCAAGGGCTTGCTCTTTGTTCAGTCCTTCAGCTTTCAAAGCCTCAGCAGCCAACTGAAGATGTTCATTGGGGACTAATACTTGCCCCAGCCTTGTTCTTTCCACTTGCTTCCACTTTGTCAAGGGATTGGCCTTCTTCCAATGCAACCCGTCCCAAGGTTGGGGAGCCTTTAGACATGAACTCCCTGGTACGTGATGTGGTTGATGATGGGGCCAAAACCCCAAAGGCCAGATCTGCCACAGTTCTCTGAAGATCTTTGATCATCCTCATCAGCTCAGAAGTAGTGGGTTCATGGGGTTTGAGATGATTGGGGTTCAGATGCATCCATCATACATAAGTCCAGGCTCTCTGGAATGAACACCACAGGCTTGGGTAGATGGGCAGGGGTGATGTATATGCTGGGGTCGTAAGGGACGGCCAATATATGGATGAGGTTGAGATGTAGGGGTGACAAGTCAGTACTAACCTGAGGTCCTTTTGGTGGAGCTAGGGTCTTTTCGTCAATAAGATCTTGAATCTTATGACGGAGGCGGATGCAACGGTTCGTATCATGACCGTGCTGCTGATGATAGGCGCAGTATTTAGCTGGGTCATATCTTGGTGGAAGAGGGTTTGGAAGGGGTTGGGGTTCTAGGAGTTCTAGGTGCCCTTCTTCTCGCAACTTTTTCAAAGCTTGAGAGAGACTCATGTAAAGAGGATGGAATTTTCGGGCTTGGGGCCGAGTTGAAGTGGTTGGTTTTTGGCCATTGAGGGAAGTGGTGATAGTGCCTACTTCTGAGCATTTCGCAGCTGTGCTACCATCAGTAGTAGCATTGGAACTGCGACCAACATTCCTCTTCAAAGGCTCATTATCTTCTGCAAAGATCCCTTGTCGGATGGCATCCTCGATTTGAACCCCCATCTCATGTAGATCTGAAAAGGTGGGAAAGGGGAGCACAATCATCTTTTGCATAAGTTTGGGTTGGAGGTTGCGCACAACCATCCGTATTTGATCCTTATCCGTTGGCCTAATGGTCATCATTGAGGCTTTTGCTCTCCATCGGGTCACAAATTCAGAGAAGCTTTCCTTAACCTCTTGTCTCGTCGTCTCGAGATCACGGGTTGTAATCTCGATTTGTGTGTTATACGAGTATTGTAAAACGAAGGCCTCGGCCATCTCATCCCAATTCCTCTTAACATCGTCTTCCAACTTGGCATGCCAGATGGCCGCCACACCCGACAGGGTCCGGCCGAACAGAGACAGCTTCTGTAGTCTGGTGAGGCCCATCGGCCTTAAGATATCTGAAAACAATCTCAGGTGCACCATGGGGTCCCCGGACCCATCAAATCGGTCAATTTTGAGGCATTTTGAACCGATCTGGCAGCGTCACGGCTGCGTCCGCATATCCATCCTCGATGTCGGGAATAGACCTGACTCCTTGGGATTTCTTAAACATTTTCTCCAACTTACTCAGTTTCAGCGCTGTGGGGTCCACTTCGAACCCAAAGAGAGAGTCCGGTGCATTGATAGGCGTGGGCGCCTTGGATAGTTGCGGTAGAATCGGGGGCGGAGCTGGCCCGACTGGAATGTCCGTATCTGCCTGGACATTTGGTGTCTCTCCGGGTGTCTGAACCCCTGGTAGTGGAGGAACTTGTTGTGAAGCAGACGCTCCGGTTTGCTGCTCTAGCCTGGCAATTGTCTCTGCCTGTTGGGCTATGACCACAGCCTGTTGCTTGGCGGATTCTGCTCGACGGACAGCGTCTTGCTGCATGGCTTTCATACTATCCTGGAGTTGGCGCACCATCTCTTCCAGACTTGACATATTGTCCTGATCTAACCGAGCAATTGGTATATCTGTATCTACAGTAGGCTTGAAAATCTCAACCCGACTGCTCAAAGATCACTGATCTGGTAGCTGTTGTACTGGTGGTCTGTGCCTGACTAGCCTTCTCTGGCCCTGATTACCCTTAAACTGAGTCTCTGACCTAACAAAGTCTATCAGCACAAATTCAATGTACCCGGGGGATAGTGGAGCCTTCTGAAGCTATGATTCCAGGACTACCTAGCAAAAGAGAAAACGGACAGCATCTTAGCTCAATTTCACTGGAACGGATACGAGCAAAGCTGAACGACTGTATTCTATTACTGATCACTGTTCCTCGAAATTATTGCCCCAAATCTGAATCTGATACCCGCAGATATAACTGATTCTCAAAATATTGATACTGGTGCCCGCAGGCCGGATACCCAGATTTGCAAACTGGTATATGCATTCCCTGTAGAGATACACTCTAAAAGCACATAGCAAGTAAATGAGAGCCAATACACCCCTATGTTGGGGTAGGGTTTCCCTGTCCTATTTTGTCAGGAGCTAGGGTTTCACTACGCACGCAGCGGTTTCAAACAACCTAACATCGGGTAAGCAACCTGTCCTAGTTTGGAATGGTCACTATGGATCCGAATATGCACTAGGTCGAATGGTCGAAAAGGGTGCCCCGGTAAAACCGGGGTTTGTGTTCCCATACTGGCAGAGCCCGCAACCGGTCAGCCTTATGGTCATGCCTTGACAAGACAAGCCTCCGGCAAACCGCTCAGGAATAGCAGATGGCCAACACGGTGTCCTAGGCGCACCAATGCACATGCAATGCAAAGAGACACATAAATGAAATCAAAACAGGATATCACGAGTTCGAGTCAAGCTCTCTAAAATCCCCAGCAGAGTCGCCAGAAACTGTAGCACGTTCGCGGGGGGGACCTCGCGCTACAGTTCGGACTCCCTTTTGTGTTGGTTCTAAATCTGAACCAAAGAGTCCAAATCCGGCAAATCGTTTTGAAGAAAAACAGATTTTGAAAAGTAGTGCCAAACATGGACTGCTTTGCCAGATTACAGAGTCGCCACCTAAATATTTAAAATGGGAAATTTAGGAAACCCTGACTCGGTGCCGAAGGCCACATGTCCGTCATCACCAAAGTGGTCTTGGCTCGGGAGCTTGGGTACGATCGGGGAAGGTCAGCTATGAGCACCCCCTTTCGCCCGGTCCGAAGACCGGCCTCTACTAACCGTGATATCCGTTTTTGAAAACTTTATGCGTTCTTATTCCGGTTATTAACCTAGAATTACTATGTGATGCGCACAACACAAAAGTATAGACTAGATCGCCTAACTTGGAAATAAACATTGCATCATATCCGTTTTATCTCGAAAAACGTGTTTAGATTTTGCTACTCGCAAGTAGGCTAAAATGCGGATTTCAGCGAGTTGTTCCAACTCAGGCAATCCAACCTCCACCCACAGGCATTTAAACAGTTTATCTCATGTAAGCACTTAGCCGCATGGTAAGCATACTGTCATGGCAACATCCACACGCAGGTGGTATGCTAAAGCGTAAAATACTTACATCGTACTCCGTGCCAAAAACAGTAAACTGGTTAGCAAACATGCATGACCTAGTTCATGTTAAGTGGCTAATGCAACACAGGCATAGATGCAATCTAGAGTAGGCTCGGCTAACCCTAAACATGGCACATGAGATGTAACAACTATCACGTATTCAATTTGGAATTGAAAATACGATGCAGTTTGTATGATGTGCCGAGCCCGATGCATGTCAACAAATGCATGGATGCACGCATGCATTGCATAAGGTATGCTAAAATAAGTATGCCCTAACCTACCATTGTAAGCAGGTAAATAAAAGGGATAGAAAGAAGTGGGGATTGGAAGACATACACCCACTCACACGCACTTATTACAAATTTGCCCTTGCTCGGAGGGGCTAAAAGAATAATACAAATTAATTAACTACGCGAGCTAATTAATTATTACAAATTGACTAAATTAATTAGACAAATAATTAATCTATTTAAAACAACAAATGCCTCGGGAGGAGGGTCCAAATGCGTCGCGCGCCCGGGATTCGCTCGGAATCGCACTGTCATGCAAGTGTGCCTCTGTTTCCCCTGCTATCCTCCTCTGAAAATTGCCAAAGTCCCAGGAGTGCCTCTCAGGGCATTGGGGAGTACTACCGGCTGAGGCAGAGCATCACCGGCTGAATTATGTGGCCACCGGCACTCAATGAAGCTATCGGCTGCCAAATTACTGCAGGTCGGCACTAAAAAGTGCCGGTCGGCACAAAATTCCTGCAGGACCTGCAGACCACAGCAGCAGAGGGCAACAAAATGCATGGCAATGTGATTCAAGGTATTTATGCACTACACACACCCCTCATCATGTTATTGACTCAAAGAGGTATGTGTCTCGATTCCCGGACCACCAATCACGCGTTTCCATGCATGATGGCCCAAAGAACCGAGAATGCAATTTTGATTTCAAATGCATGCAAACCACATAGGCACAAAAGGGGTACCAAACCTCTATCAAACTCACTTCAAGAGGCTTGGTATGCATGTCAATATGGTGAAATCCTAAGTATGTCAACTAGGCATGCAATGTGGACAATGTGATACACTTATGCAAGCATGCAAACAAGCATATAAGGCAAGCATGCAAACCAATGAAATGATGAACTTAGACATGAATTAGGCAACTCAAAATGGGCCTAAAATCAGTGGCCAAAGTGCCTAGAAAATGAGACCAAATGCACACGCACACATGCAAGTGTTAAGGCTCAAGACTTAGGCATACAAAAGCAACTCTCATGCACACTTAAAGAGACCAAACATGGGCAACTAGTATGCACTTAAAGCTCTGAAATTCAAGTTAAACATGATGCCAAATCATGCAATGAAGCATGCCAAACAAAGCATGCAAATGGCCTAAGCTTCAAGGCGAGTCAATGGGGGTTTGAACCAAACCAAGACAAAGCAATTATGGCATGCATTGATCAACCCAAAACAGATTTTTAGCATGTCAAAATAGGCCCAAAGGACTACTTAGATGGCATCTAAGAGGCTCAAGTACAAAGGCATGCAACATGACCAAAACATGGAGTATTCAACTCATGCTTTTAAAGCATTAAAGAAGCAACTAAAGCATGCATACAAGCACACCAAAAAGTCTGAAATGGCATGCTAGATGGTTCCAAACTATCAAAAATGAAGCAAGCACGGCATGCTACACACTCATACTCTCAAGGCCAACAAGCCAAATGCAAAGGAGCTATATTAAACATGCCAAGATTGACCAAAATGCTTATGGACAGACCTAAAACATGGTAATATGAGCACAAAATCTTCACAAACACAAGTCTAAAACATGCTAGAGATGAAGGCATACCACCTAAGCATGTTAAGACATAAAGAGGGATTACAAGGCCATTATACCAAGCATGCATAAGGGACCTAAACCAACTTGAAATCATGTTACAACATGGCAATATAAGCATGAAAAACAAGTCAAATATGCTCAACACATGCTCAAGCATGAAGCTCCATAAGAGAGCAAATTTTGCCCTTTTCAAGGACATCAAGGGGAGGGGGTGGCCCTCTCCTTTTGGAGACTTTATGGCACCATCTCCACCACTGAAATCCCTCAAGATTTCAGTGGTGGAGAGGCCCAAGCACCGAAGTCTCGGAGCTCTCACAAAATAGCACAAAAAGGGCCCTTTTCAAGGCCTAAAGGGGGGAAAACTTCCCCAAAGTGCAAAACACTCTTGATAAACAATAAAGAGGGTTAAAAAACAGAACTTTTATGTGTTAGACACTAAGCACAAAAACAACTTTAAGCTAGGTAAAAACAAGGTGCAAAAATGGGGTAAATAAAGCAAGTTGCTTACCCTTGAAGCTTTTCTTCACAAATGTTGAAGTTGTTGGTTCCTTGAGCTCCAAACCAGTCAAGAATACTAAGAACAAGCCCTTGGACCCTCAACAACCAAAGGAAGGTGAAACACTAGGTGCTTGTGTGCAATAGTATGAACTAAAGCACCTAGTGTACAAAACAAGCAATGAAAAGAGAGATAGAATAGATATAGGATTTCTAACCTAAAACCAGAGCTTCTTCTCTGTCTAAAATTTCTAACTCTCCAAAAAATTCTCAACCTTAAGCCAAGAAGAAGAGCCTTCCTCTTATAGAACTTGTAAGATTTACAAGCTAAGCAAACAAGGGCTCATCCCTCCATACACGTGTATGGAGGGGAAGCTAATGGCACACAACTGTCTGAAAATATCTCAGAAAGCAAGTGCACAATGGTCGGCAGGGCAAAATGGTCATTTTGCCAAAATTTAGTGCCGACCGGCACAAAATAGTGCCGACCGGCACAATATAGTGCCGGTGGCCACTACAGCCAGCCGGTGGCCTCTAGCCACAGCCGGTGGTGTATGGGAATGCCTCACAAAGCATTCCCTGCCCTTCCAAGGCAAAACACAAGTGTTTGGTGCAAAACCAAACACTAACGGTCGAGTTCGGAGGTCCTGAGGTAAGGCGCGCGAGCCGAGAACTCCGGGAACTCCAAACGAACACAAACATGGATAATCACCGAGTGTTCCAACGGTGACGTCCAAGTCTTGAGGACGGTCAAAAATGGGGTGTCTACACTTTCTATCTGGCCTTGACTCGCAGGGCGTCGTCTTCCACCTTGCAATATTCTTTAACTTTCTTCATTAACGCCCAAACTGTTTTGGGGGGCCATCTGGTCAATGAACTGCGAAGAAGACTATCAGGATGTAGCCCCATCTTGAAGGCGGTAATGGCCATGGAATCATTACGGGCATCATCTACCAAGTTGAAACATTCCCAGTAGCGCTGAATACTCACGGAGAGTCTCTTCTGGTTTAATTTGCACGGCCTAAAGAGAGCTGGCTTGCTTT